>PVJD01000618.1:0-227500 GCA_004026545.1 Mormoops blainvillei | reverse complement strand
AATTACTTAAAAACTGAATCTTCACTACATTGTACCTATAAGCTTGAGTCACTCTTTTTAACGCCATAATTTCCGTATATGTGCCTCGTGAGTGGATATCTGCATAGACGATTGGTTGATCTAACTAAATTTATTAAAATAATTTAATAATATTCCTGCTTCCTGGTATCTTTATACTTCATATCATGTTTGAGTAATCACAAAATATGCAAAGAAGATATCTGTAATCAATGAACTCAGTGATTCATGGCTTGGGCCTTGTAAGGCATAGATTTCTTACTACAGAGGTATTCCAAGTCTTTCATTTTTAAATCATCCAAACGTGAAAATTTCATTATAACTACATCCCCTCCTTACCAAATGGCTACTAGAACAACTTGGAACATGTCTTTGTGACCTTTGATGTCTTTGGGCTAACAAAGCACTACTAATTGCCACCTCACCATTTGCTCACATGTTAGCAATTTTCCAGCACCCACAGAAAAAATTGAACATGACTTTATTTATAAAATCATGATTTTAGTATTTTTATGGCCGTCATTTGACTTCCGGGGACACAGGGACATAGGCAAAGGGGGGTGCTCGGCCGGAGCAGCAGGCCCCAGGGTTACACTGTCTTCCCCCGCCGCCCACGCGTTCCGCGTAGACAGGCTTGCCGCCGTCCCTGCGCGGGCCTTGTGACAGCGTGAAGAGGACCGCGTTTTACAGTATGAGCTGTCCTGGTGTTAGTGGTGTTTCATACCTTTGAAAAAAGTGCTGTTGACCCAAACGATGTAAAAGTCAAGTATATTGTTTTCTTGTGGAAGCAGTGTTTATGTCATTATGGACTTCTACCTAACTATGTGATCTAAATGACTACCCGCTAACTTGCTTAGTGAACTACATAGTCGAAGTACCTGTAGAGCAGAAATCCTTCTAAAATGCATGAAATGGAATAGTAGCACAGCAAGAAGATTCACACATTCATTACATCTTCATAATTCCTGCGTTATATTTTTATGGCTAAATGGCGAAGGGATATGTGAAAATAAGAAGACGTCCTTTGTAGTACTTTCTTGACCAGCATCTTTGAAGAATATTAGGGTCACTTGATCACCCTTTGATACCACGTGCTACCTTCTCTTTTTTACTGCTTTCTCCTTATAACAAACACAAGCAGTCAAGATCTAGTTGCTGGTCATTCTGAGTCTTTATTCTTTCCTGAACTACCATCTCATTAACACCTTGTTTCACCTTGAACCAATTCAGTTTTAAATGCATGAAACAATTCCTGTTTACACCAAACATTTCACCCTCTGACTCAGCACTGCATTGTTATTTCACAATGTCAAGGATGCCTCCAATTTGTGGTGTAAAATGTAGCCAGACTCAGAAGCCCTGAATGGGCTGAGCTCAGCCCTGAATCATAAAGTCTCACCTTTCCATCCGAGCTCTCATCTTGCATGTTCTTGTATACAGTTGTTTTTAGCTATCACCACTTCCCCGCGCCCCCAATTAACTATGTTTTTTAAAGTTCTAGACCTCATGTACCCAGGTAAATATGCCTAAACCTAAATATGCATATTTACTTAAGTGACAACCCAATTGTACAAAAATTTTGCTAACGTCTCCCTTGAAATTACTTTTAAAAATAATTTCCCAGCTTCAGAAGCAAGACGGGTTCATTAACTTCAAGTCACTAAAAACCACTCCTTGACGATAACCTATTTAACCTCCCCTGCAACTCTTTTTACTCTCTCAGTCCCCTGACTTTTATTTTGCCATTACATTATAAAAAAGGCGTAGGAGTCTGTAGGAAAGGGAAGGGAACAGACCAAGACTAGCAGCCTATGGGACCCTTTGGCTGAACCCGCCAGGAAGCAAATTTACGGAGATAAATCTGAGGGCTGCCTGCCAAGGACGAGAACTGAGCTGATATCATGGGTGTGGCCCACCTTGCACTGTGAATGTAAGCCATCAGATTTCAGCTGTTACGAGGAAAATTTAGGTCCACTAAAAACTGAGGTCCAAAGAATACTGCCTACACAAAAAAGTGTACATTCTTCTAATTGGGTGGCTTTCTGAAACTAGCTCCTGCACGTACCATTTGCATCTCTAACCTATTTAATGTTTTTAAACATTTTTCAATGAAAACATGCTTTTCAATATTAAACTCCTAGACAGAAAGGCATTATGGAGATCTAGTAAAAGGTTTTAAAAAAATCACCTTTGAAGACCCAATTGATAGAACTCCAAGTGAGGATAAGTGCCACAGTTGGGCTTATAGGGACAGCACTAAGTGATCCCACCCCCTGGGTGGCACAGATTTGAATATGTCCCAGCGCTCATGTGAAGCAGGCTCAGAAGGGAGGCGGTATCCTCAGATCGCCCCTCCGTGTGTGGGGAGACGGTTACCCTGCTTGCCTCCTCAGTAGTCATGTGACCACACCACCCTCATTTAGCCTCATCATTCATCATCATAAGCTAAACCCTCCAGAACCTTGATTGCCATGGCCTCTGCTCTAAATTCACTTGAACTTGTCAACACTGCACTGGTGCTGAGGAGCATGGTATGGCCTGGCGCTGCCCCTAGAATCTTAGCTGAATGGCCTTGGTCCTGGCCTTGCCATGCGTTTTCCTCTGTCGAGAAACTCATCCAGGAAAAATGCCCAGGTTCCCAAAAGCTAAAATTGGGGAGTGAAGGAAGGCACCTTATACAGGTATTAAGTAAAATCTGAGGTCGTTCAAACCAAAGATGCTCTTGCTTTGTTCCATCCTCCAGAGGAACAGGCAATGGCTCGCGGGTTAATGAATGCATTAAGATGACCATCCACTGCACAAAACATTGTGCTTGTCTCAGGGGAGTCCCCCAAAATGCCAGAAACATCTCCCTCCTCGCACTTCTTGCCGTACACATAGTAGTAGACAAAATAAACCTCTGGTCTCGGTTACCCATGTACAAGATTGTTTAACTGAATTGTGGTACTGAGAGCAACTGGCCAGATTTTCTCACCTCAGAAAGATGGTTTCACCCTCCCTGATAACAGAACAAGCTCGAGACAACAACATTTAAAAAACAAAACACACACAAAAAAAACAAAAACAAAAAAACAGCATAGTTATTCCATGGAGGGTTGCACAGGGCTGGAAACCGTTCATAGTTTGATTCGCTATGCCTGGATGGTCAACAGGATGGCACTAAAGCAAATGTACAAATGATGCCCTTCCTGGCCCTGGCAACAAGGTGGACATACAGATACTGGGCTGGTATTTTTTTTTAATAGATCTTGGCCAACAGACGGTTTTATAAACTTCATTGGAAGTTGGCTATTGTACTAGACATACTCAGAAGCTTATCTTTTAGTCCTGTGTAAAGAACGCTTCATGAGGTGGAAGAACTGAGCCGAATTTTTATAATGATGTGGTAAGAAGAAATAGAAGGAAACCCTAGTGATATAAGTGACTAGGAGGAAAGGAGAAAGGCCAAAAGAGGCAGGGGGCAGAGGGGACAGGGTTTGGAAGAATGCAAAATGAATCAGCAGAGCCTAAGAAACCGACCATGTGCAACAAAGGA
Source organism: Mormoops blainvillei (assembly GCA_004026545.1). Classification (NCBI taxonomy): domain Eukaryota; kingdom Metazoa; phylum Chordata; class Mammalia; order Chiroptera; family Mormoopidae; genus Mormoops; species Mormoops blainvillei. Next base: position 223,947 of record PVJD01000618.1, on the reverse strand, counting down.
AATGACAAACAGAGCATCAGGGATGATAACAGAAATAATGAAATGTTTATAAGTTGAACTGATCGTGGAGAGAGAGTTCCAGCTTGGGGAGGTTGGTTGTACTACGGAGGGTGCAAGGAGCCAGGGGAAAGGTTTCTGAAGGATGAATTCTCTGGCAAAGTTCAACCACCCAACCAAGGGCTTTCAAACTTTAGTAGGTATAAAAGAAACCCTGGGGTTCTTACATAAAATGCAGATTCCTTGACTCCATCCCAAGACAGCCTGATTTAGTTGCGTAGATGAAACCAGGGACATGTTTTTAAGAAGGCCAGAATAGTGTGCCTTTTCTTATAAGACACAGGTGTTCTCCAGGCCTCACCTGGGCAAAAAACTCTGCAAGCAAAGCAAAGAAAATCTGACAGAGTTTAACAGCAGCATCTCATTAGAAGAAAACAGAGGTGCTTGTTGGTAAGGAATATGCTACATTACCCCAACCAGGAAGCATGGAAGATGGACCTAGAATGATGACTGCACAGAAAGAGAGGATGTTCGATTCTGCGGGGATGTGGGACAAGATGAAGCGCATCTCCTTAAGTTTGTTTCCTAGGTGAAAATCAGCCTTTGTCCTTTGTAGTTAGAGATGCCCCTCATCCCAACTGAGACTCGCCCCCCGGCCCCTGCCAAAAAAAAAAAAACGCTCAAAGAAAGCTCTGAAAATAATTAAGCATGATAATTCTGGATTATCTTTAATTAGTGGGAGCTCTGGTGCACTCCGAGCTTTAAAGGGTCATCCTGCATTTGTTGCAAGTGATCTGTCACTGTTGCACGGCACATTATTCATCCTTTTCACCTCTGATCTTCCCCTCCTCTGGGCACAGCCCTGTGCAAGGCCCCTGCACGTAGGCTGCAGCATAAAAGAAGTCCCCTCATGCTGTTTCTCCTGCTGCTACTAGATGACATGTCCCTCCCAGGGGGAATGGAGCAGGAGAAAGACTTCTCCTTTCCTTCCTGCATTCTGTGCCAGCCCCTTGGTGCCAGGCCCATACCTCTGCCGGAAGCACCAGCCTATCCCTGGAGAGGACGTGGGTCCTTGTTGCTGCTGAGCAATGCCCAGGCCAGAGCCAACAGTCTTTACGCAGCAAGGATGCCCTTGTGGGCCTGAGGATGCCAGCCACACAGAGTAGGAGGTGGAGAGGGAGGTTTGGAAAAAAGCAGGAAAAGGCCAGGTGGGGCGCAGAGGGAAGAACTGATCTGGACAAAGACCGCAGCCATCCCCTCTTCTTTGCAGGCAGACAGGCCTGCCATCATCTCTCCGCCTCTGTCTGACTTGGTTTCCAAGGTCTGTACCTGTGCAGAAACCGTCACACCTTCCACAATTGATACCATATGCCTTTTCCTCTCTTTCATGCACTAATTCGGGGCCTCGCCATTCCCCCTCTGTGTTGGGGACCCTGCATGCTGCTTTGAATCAGTTAGTTCGCTACCTGACCACTCCTCAGTTAGAGAGCAGAGATCTGTCTTATTCATCCCAGTACATCCACAGCGCATAGGACAACGCCATATGTAGACTAGATAGGCAAGGAGTGTTTATGGAATTCACAGTTATATCAGTCTTTCCTCCCTCAATCCAGTTCCTTAAGTTGTTAAATTCTGTATCAAGAAAGTCCCTCAAGACTCACTCCTCAGGTTAGGGGAATTGAAATATACTTAAAATAAGCACCATCTCAATTAATACAGCAAAATTATGATACAAATTCTGCCAGAAGTGAGTAGGGTCTTCAAAGTCATTCATTCCTAGGTTTGTTGGGAAAATCATACCTTACATCTGCCCCTCTACTGTCTTACCTATACGTGGAGGATAACGACACCCCATTCTTGAAAGGCCATTATCAGGATTATATGAGAAAACTGATAGAAAACACCTGATAGATTTAAATGCTCAAGAAGTTGTTTTTCCTTCTCTCTAATTTTGGATTAAGTTGCTTTGGGAGGGATTTTTCCTTTTTCTGGACTTTAAAATAACGTATCTAGTGTGCAGAAACACTAATTAAGTAGCACCCAGTGATTCCATTGATTCATCCACTTCACAGTTATTACTTTAAAGTCGAAGCAATAAGGCTTGTCCGTGGGCACGAGGCACTCCCATCTCAGCCCCGCCCACGTGGCCTTTGTTTCATTTTTGAATGGCTCAACTCCAATTTCTGGCAGATACGGTTGAAAATCAAAAGCTAAGCTTGGGAGATGTTCATGCTACTTCCCTTTGTATTTAATTTGCAAGAAAAATGTATGTGTAAATGGGAAAAAGACCCCTTTCAGTAAATACAGTCACTATGTGTATTTGTATGTATTCTCATAAAATTATCTTACCGTCCTTACATTTTATTGTAATGGGTTTCGAGGACTCCTCTTTGCTCTGAATGGGACTATTTACTGATCCAGAGAGAGCATACTGTTGCATTCTCCTCTGCTGTAACCCGAGGAAACAGTGCCTTTTCACCTTTGAAACCAGCGTTTCCGTATTACTCATGCCAGTCTTTTCTCACTAATTTTATGATTATAATGAGGCAGTGGTGCACTAGTTAGCACAGATGACCTTCTAATTGAAAGACTGTAAATTCAATCTCCATCGTTGGGCACCGACAGAAATTTAAATAAATATAGCTCCTAAAACCCTTGTGCTGGGCTGCCTAATGGCCAGGGGCTAGCAGAGCCCCAGTCATCTGCCACGGCGGGCCGCAGGCAACTTCCGGCTGTTAACTGCAGGAATCATTAGAAGCAGGGTGCCCCTCACCGAGCAAAGAGAGATGAGGGACTTTTCCCTGGGTTGAATTCAGGCACCATGCCTTGCTTTTCTGCCGCATATGCCAAGTGACTTTTTTGTCAAAATGCTCCCTCAAAACGGGAGTCTGAATACAAGGGGAAGCTCCATTCTCAAATTGGACCTAAGCAGACAAGAAAAGGCTTATCTTCCAGGCCACCTTTGTCCACTGCCATTTATAGATGTAGTTGCAATAAGCTGCCCAGGGCTCCGTTGACATCATCCCCTCACTTGCTATATTCACTGCCATTTTTCACCCCCATGACCTTGGACAGCAATCCAATTCGGGTTTCCAGAATGAACTGCTCTGAGGATCAAGATGGGTGGGGAAATGGTCAGCCTGAGGAGGGAATCCATGGAGCTGACTGCTGGCAACATTTGTACCAAATAATTGAGTACCTGACCTTGACATATTTCTGACCTTCCATTTTGGCTTTAACATTGCGTGTACGTGTCTCTTATTGTAAGCCAACTTGAGTCTCTTTCGGAAACAAGTTGCATATAATTTATTTTTAACTAACTAGCTGTTTTAAAATATGTCCCTGGACCTTGTCAACAACTACCTAAAATGGCCCCGTATTGCTGACAAAGCCTTAAAGCCGGTTATTGGATTGTCAGCCTGGTGCATCTTTATCCTGAATATATCACGCAAACACAATGGAAATTTCCCATTGCCTTTAAAGTTTTGCATTCTGTATATTTGGTTGTTAGACAAATAGAGCAAGCTTTGCCGACTTCATTTTCATTCTTGGCAGCATGTTTTTATCATAAGGCAGATAGTCATTAATTTACAGAATCAACGCTGGGAACAGCTTTTGTGATCTCATATTAAATTTTCCCCTGAATCCGCCCCTTGGCAAAAATTACTCACATCGTTAAAAAATATTTAATTAGGCTGTAGTTTATACCCAGCTCACTGGGGAAATGTTGGAATTAATATGATTTGCATGAATTCTGTTTCTCTTTTTCTGTCAGAGATTAGTTTTGAATTCAGTTCAGAGGGTCGTTGACACTGCCAAGGACTCTCAATCGTGAAGGTCAAACAGGTAGCAAATACTTCCCATGGGCAGGCTCCCTGAAAAGACAGCTCAAAATTGCTTTTAATTATGGGTTACCTGAAAGGCCACTTGCTGTTTTTATTTTTCCACAGATCTCTGAAACACTGCATGATTGGAAGTTTTAGGTAAACCATTTTATTCCCAGCTAAAACAGGCCTATTATTGTGTAGAGGTGGGTGTGACTAGCTGTGTGATACCCAAATAATTTTCCCAACACCTTCCTGATTTCTGTTGGTCATTCACAAAAGAGAACAGTCTCTTCACTTCGTACTGGAATATGGATAAAGTAGTCTTGTAAGGCAGTCAGCAGCGAGTAAATCCTCTACATAGCAATGCATCTGCTTGCTTAATTATCTCTCACAAGATAAGATACAATGTTTAGTTATGCATTTCCTTGTTTTCTTCCACGGGTTTGGAAAAAAACCTTAGGGAATCCAAGTCCTATGCCATTTTTTTTTTCAAAAGAAAATTTAATGGAATATTTAATTAATAATCTAATCAATCAATTAATCTCGGTTACATAACTGTTGAAATCTAATTCTTTTTCACAGCTACATCAATAAAAGAAGTGAAATGGCTACCCACTTATCAGGATAATAGGAAACCGTTACAGACACAAAGAAAAATTGACATTGTATTAATTCTGCTACACTGGCGTTGAATTGGCCAGTGTTAACAAAGTCCTCTTTGCATTTTAGACAAATCTCAGTTCACTCTCTGGAGCTATCAGGTATATCTTTTATGTCCTAACCTTTTCTACTGATGAAAAAAAGAAAATGATAGGTTTTTTTATTCTAAAACATTTGGGCTCTGCAACTCTAAGTATTAAAGGCGAATTCCAATAACAGAAGGGCATTTAAACTTTTTAGACATTATCTCTGTCTTTATTGTTGACTTTTAAGTTTAAAAAATATAAACCAAACGCTATCAAATGCATAAAAACCATGCCATGCTGCTGACTAGCCAACTGTTGATGAATAAATATTTACATTCCAAATGATTTACATGGGGGCTTCTATCAGCACTGGGAAGATGAGCGTTAGTTTGACCCCCGATTCTAAAAGCTGTGAGTCAAGTCATGGGGGATGGAGGCTAGGAGTGTGCATTTTCTTAAGAGCCGTATTTGACAACAGCACTAATGAAAATCACAACCTGTTCCAGGTTATTCCAAAGTGTTCTAAATTGGAAGAATTTAAAATGGGAGAAAGGGGGAAGACTAGAACTTTCTGAGAACACATGCTCTGCCATGGGCGATTTAACCAGCCTCGGTCTTATTTAGTCCACAAAACACTTTGCAAGATGGATACAATTACCCCATTTTAAAACTGAAGAATGTGAAGTTCAAAAAGGCTGAGTCCATTGACTGTCTTTTTAATTCAGTCCCTTCTTTTTACATACAAACATACTAAACCTGGAAAAAATAAGTAAGCACACACAATAACACAATGAGTTAGTCTTAAATGAGACTGGATCTCAGATCTCCTAGCTACCTGCGTGGTACTCTTTCAGCCTATCTCAGGTAGGCGTCGGAATTCTCCCAAATACATCCTGAGACCGGCTCAGACTAAAAAATTTTATTAAATAAAAAAAGTAGCACAGCTCTTATCTCTATACCTTTCTTAGCTCATTTTGCATTATTTGTTTTATAATAAGTCAAATCAACTCTTTTTCTTTCCCCAGATAAACCCAAGTGTGCGCGGGGCTTTGTGAAATCTTTTTACTCAGCAGGCTAGATGCACTCCCACAAACTGGTAGAAGGAAATGCATGTAAACACCTAATAGCACATTTACGTTATTCTTGTCTGAACATATGAAAACCAAAACATAGGCCTAAAAGACAGTAAGTGAGAGAGAGCTGTGTTTACATGACTAGAAACTGTACCAATGTTAGTAGGACTAGACACATTAAGTCAGCCTTGAGAAAAGATGCAGATGACTCAGGAAGCCAGAAGAATCTTTTTCCATTCAGCCTTTTGCTGTCGTGGTTGTTGTTTGCTCTTGCTTTTTCTGGTGCCCACCTTTTTTGAAGGGCACAGGACTGTAGTCTTTATTTTACTTTGCTCATCTCTCTCCAAGGTAGCAGGCCTCAGCATTTCATCCCGTGGTCTCAGAAAGCCACAGAGGTATGTAAAATTCTTGGAATTTGCAACCAGATTTCTATCTGTTTGAACACGAGTACTACATCCTCTCTTCCTTCACTCTGCCAAGGAATAAATCATGAAAACAGTTCCTGAGAATAGAGTCTAAATGCTGGAGCCACCAGCTGTCTCACATGATGGCTGGGCCCCAACTGCATTCCCAGGGACCCCCTCCCTCGGTCCTGTTTGTAGTATTGGGCTAATGAGGCAAAAGATCAGCATAGTGTCAACTTTCCACTGTTCTGTCAGACTGTTTTCACAGATAGATGTACTTGAAGAGGAAAGCCACTGAGATACATTGAAAACATAAGATTAGCACTTGGGGAGATTTCTAAAGAATTGTCAAAATACAGTGGGAACCATGTCACATGCATTGGTTTCTCTTAATCAATTCTGATTCAGAGCCAAAGAGCACACTGGGTAATAATAGTTTTTGTTATTATTTTATTAGACCTACCAGTTATTAACTGCTTATTATATACTAAGCACATTACCGATCTCAATAACCCTAAGAGTAAGTAGTAAAACGTCCATTTTATAAGTGAGCAAATGATGGCATCAAAAGATTAAATAACTTCTTCAGGCTCACACAGAAATTGAGATAGCTAGATTCAAACCCTGGCCTTTCCACCTCCAAAGTCAAATTGCAAATACGCCTCCAATCAAAGCAATGTCTCAAACAAAGCAGAGCACTGGATGTGGGGCAAGAGTGATCTCTGGCCCTGATCGTACAACCCATACAGCTGTGGGCCTGCGGCAGGCGCCTGCGGTGTGGGTCTCAGGTTTAGCACGGTCACAACACAGGATTCCAGGGAGGAGAGAGGCAACATAAGAGAAAGCATTTTGAGATCATCAGTTTAATCGAATCAACAAATACTTTTAAGCACAGTGCTAGGTAGCTTGGGAACTATAAAGATGAGTAAGATTTTCATCCCAGACATCAAGCGGCCTTCATTCTACAAAAGGATTTAATATAAGTATAAAGATAGCTAAATAGAAGAGTGTTAATTAAGTTCCTTTAGTTCTTGGAACAAGTCATTTCCATTTCTTCTACAAGTATGACATTTTTAAGACTGCAGATGAAAAGTGGTTGAAGAAAATTTTTCTACGGCACACGTTAAATTGTTTTAAGAGGCAAGTGGGGAGAATGGGGAGTCAGTACAGCAGTCCCCCCGTATCAAGGGCGATACTTTCTGAGAACCCCAGTGGATGTCTGAATCTACAGATAGTAGCAAACCCTATACATTCTGTGTATCATTGGCACATGTAATTTATCTATGATAAAGTTTAATTTAGGCATGGTAAGATATTAACCATAATATTAATAAAATAGAATAATTATGGCAAAATTCTGTAATAAATGTTACGTGAGTGTTGTCTCTCTCCCTCTCAAAGTATCTAATTGTAGTGGTCTCACCTTTTCACTGATAAGAAGCACTTTCCAGCTTCTCTTTGGCATATCCGAATTGCCAGCATCACTATTCTTTGGGGCCATTGTTAAGTAAAACAGGGGTGACTTGAATACAGGCACTGTGATACCATGGTGGTAGATTTGATAGCCCAGACGGCTACCAAGTGACTGCCAGGCAGGTTAGGCAGGGCACGCTGGAATCGACTGCAGGCCGAGTGTAGAAATGCTGACTTCCCCAACCAAATATTACCTCTTACTCAAAGTGCACACTCAAAGCTCTCACAAATCTTAGATATTGATTTTCTGGGATGCCAACCACACTACTTTCTCGTTTCTCAGCCCGGAAAGGCAGAAAACCCATGTGAGCTCCCTCTGCCGCTCTTTCTTCCGCCTTTAGGCCCTCACTCTTGGGGAAGTGGACGTTGTAAAACCAAGGGGAGTTGTTACGTAGTTACTTACAACATTGGTTGGGTGTTTTCTAATTCTTCATCAGCGTAAGAAGCAAGCATTGTCTCTTCAAGGTCACAAGTTAAAAATGAGGAGGCAAAAAAGGTACAGTGAGTTGCTCACACTCCTTCCAAGAATCAGTACTGATGACGGCGAGGGTAAGAAAACAGACTTTTTCTTCCCAGGCTAATGCTTAAGCTAGCAATTCATATTATACCTTTTTACATTTAACAATATCATCTTAATTGGTCTTTTTATTTGTCTTTTTTTTCTATTTTGAAGTCTCTGATTCCATATACCCCTTGAGGAACTATAGGATGGCAACAAGCCTTGGACCATGGTTCTCAAACGACTTGTGACAATAAAATACTGTTTTACAACTTAATTTTTTTTAAAAAAACTGAAGACAATTAAAACACACAATAAGCTCTAGTTGGAAAGTGATTAGCATGGTATCTTAGAGGTACACCAGAGACTCCTTATGCTGGGCCCCCTGAGTGGGCTCCAAGGAGCTGTAAACTTCCTCAAGTTATCCGCAACATCAGGGAGAGGCTGCGGAAGGAGACAATACTTTTCATCAGTCTCAAAGCATCCATGCTTCCAGAAAAATCTAGAACAGCTGTCTTTCTGTTCAACATGAGAATCATGACCATCCCCCACTTGCTGTAGTTTATTAATGTGCTTCTGAATCATATTCAAGTGTTTTGTTGAGTTTCTAATGGCTGTGCCACCCTTGTGATTGTAAGTCCCAGGAGATCAGATTTAATAGCCCAAGCGTGGGCTTCTGTTAATGAATGGATACGCATAATTGATAAGCTACCGTATTACTTGGGGACCTTAAACACTTACCAAACCCTTCTAAATCAGCTTCTTTCTTAATAAAGTTATAATGCCATTTTTTTTTTGCTTTCTCATTTATTCATTCATTTGATTGCTATATATGGAACACCTACTATGTATCAGGTGTTGTAGCAGTGAATTAGACAGGTATGGCTTCTGTCCTCAGGAAGGTTAGAGTCCAGTGAATTAAAATACAGCTACACTCACTCATCACTCAGTACATGCCATATGCTTTGTTTGCCACATAGCATGCATTATCTCATTTAATTTTGGCAACAGTAAGGCAATCATTATCATCTTTACTTTTATGGTTAAGGAGATAGCACAGTATTCAGTATTTGCTCAAGGAGGGTAATAGTTTAGATTCCAGGCCATCTGCCTCTAGCTAGAATCTACATGCATAACCAATACTCTCTATTAGCAGCATGTACAAGTAAATATTAGAAAACCTTTTGGAACATAGCCTACTTTGCCTATACCATTAACCATAAAACTGGACCCAGCTATCCTAAATAACTAATGAAATCTTTCTAGTCCCAGAAGCATACCTTGTTTGTTAGGCTACCCTGGGAGTAGGTGCCTATTTAAACTTTCACCAGAAAAGGCAGGAATTCATCAGTCTAAAACATAGGACCTCATTTCTAAATGATGCAATTAAAACTAGAACAAGACACGATAGTAGCTGTAGACAGTCATCCATAGTCATTAGATAGTATGGAAAGACTGGCTGTAAATTCAACTAATAGGTTACCAGGACACACACCTTCAACAATCTCTTTCATCTAAGGAACAAAGAAGCATTAGATGATAGTGACTCGTTGGCATCTTGAAATTGGGATTATTTGGCTTTGTTTCATGTCCATGGTTATATAGGGTCATTGAGACAATATAATAGATGCTGAGAAAAATTAAAGGGATACTCCATGGTAGAAACTAAAAGACTTCCCAGGTATAAAGGAACCAAGTGAATGTCACTAAAATGAAAACCCCTGAGCTTTTTGCATGGGGATTTCAGATCATCTTCTCTCAGGGCAGCTCTCCTGAGGTTCAGCGGGGAGTTGGGTTGTTCCACATGAAAAAAATGGATGGGATGAGTAAAGGATATGCAAATTTTACAAGAGTGATTGCCTTTCTGGCCTGGAGTGTAGGAGGAAAAATATTAAAGTAAAAAGCTGGGAATAAATACCTGGGTGGTAGCAAAAATGGATGCAGTTTGCCCATTGCTTCTTGAGGCCAAATCGGTGAGCTAAGAAAACACACTGTTTTCTCTGATGAAGCCCTAGGTCTTCATTAAAAAGAATGGTGCAAAATGTGAAATTGCCTTCTTTTTTACAGCAAAGTAGAATTCAATTGTGTAAATGTCCCATAGTTGTTTTACCCACTTATTTATTGATGGGCACCTGGGCTGCTTTCTTATCTTGGCGATTGTAAACAATGCTGCAGTGAACATAGAGGTGCTCATGTTCTTTTGAATTAGTGTTTTGGGTTCCTTTGGATATATTCCCAGAAGTAGGATCACTGGGTCAAAATGGGTGGACCCGGAGAACATTATGCTAAGTGAAATAAGCCAGTCAGGGAAAGACAAATACCATATGATTTCACTCATATTCAGAATCTATTGAACAAACTGATCTAACAGACAAAACAGAGATTCATAGATGGCGAACAGGATGACGGCTAGTGGGTGGGGTGCACAGAGGGTGGAAGGATTGAGCAAAAAGGAAAAAGGACTCATAAACATGGACAACAGTGTGGTGACTGCTCAGGGGAGGGGTGTATAAAGGGACTAAATGGTAATGGGAAAAAATACAATAAAGATTAATTTTAAAAAAAAAATTGGTGCTGAGCTTACCAGTCTCTAGCAGTTAAGCCTGCCAGGTGCAAACTATCTCCATTAGTCTATTCTCCAGATCTTAGTTGTCACAACTTATTCTGAAACACTAGAACTGTTACCCCTTGAGGCTTTCTTATTGTTTTATGGATAAAGAAACAGCTACAGTTGAGTCTTCACAAAAATTGCCCATGAAATCCTTGAGTCACCCTTGTTTTGATTTTGTTTTATGTTATCATGTGTTATCGTGTTCCTCTTGGTATGGAGAGCATGAATTTTTCAATTTGCAAAAGGATTTAATCAACAGTAAATGTTTTGAATCAGATTAAAACACAGATACTTTAAGAGCTATGTATTTATTCTGTCCTGCTGGGTGCACTCATTTTATCTCGCTTCTGAAGGGCAATGCAAAACCATAGATGCTCTAACGAATTCCTTGCAACAGGCAGGGATGTTAATGGTTAATAATGATGAATGTTTATCTTAAAAATCCTGGGCTCTTCTTCAGAAAGTGCCTGCTTCTCCTTGATACATCAAAAATGAGAAATCATCTACGAGATGTTTTATTTGTCTCTGTTTTCGGGACAGCATATTTACATACCCACGAAGGCAATCAATACAAGCAAGCCCAGGCCTTCCAAGAATCCTTAATTATATGTCTAAGAATTCATATGTATTCACATGTAATACTTGTGTTTCTGCAGTGTTTTCCCCTACCACCCATTTGAGCTGACATGTCCTAAGACTCTTTGAAAGCAGTAAAATCAAGAGTGTAACAGGCAAATGCACAATGAGTTGTTAAATGTGATGGCAAAATAAATAAAAAAATTTAAAAGCTTCAGTCAGTATGATCAGTAAAAGAAAGAAAAAAAAAAAGAAAGAAAGACAGCCGGCAAACTGTCTATCATGTGATGAAATTTGACAGTAGGGATTATGGCTTTGATGGACCAGAACAGCTAATAGAAGAAGCTGACATTTTTGAAACCCTGCTAATTAAGGGTTCCTTCCTTAATATTAAAATAAAGTCTTTGTCTGGGTTTTATGGTTGGAGAATCAGGTGTTTTCATTAATATATGCCAGTCAGTCTTAATAAGCTTGGAGGGCAGAGGAAGTTATTATTGAGTGACCTTCTACAAAATAAGCATGTTGCTAAGGGCTCTAACCCTGCCCCGTTCAGACTGATGAATCTCATTTCCAATGCAAAAGCTTCACAAGAAATCCAAGTATTCTCTGTGCAATCACAGAAAATAATCCTTGTGTCTCTTGTAATGTCCAGAATTGCCACTTACTACACTACTACTGTACAATGAATATTACAATACATATTATTTTTCTAGCACAATTGTCTACATTTCTGAATTGCCCAGAATAGAAAAACTTATTGTGAAGACACTTGTATTGAAAAGTCAGCTCATTTTAATACTTTTCAAATAGTCATCTACTCTGTTCATGAATTATAATGCTCAGAATACATCTGACAATACTGGCTTTGAAAAGGAGATATGTCTATATTATTACATATTCATTTTCAAATAGATTTCAAACAGATTTTAAACCATTCATTGAAATTCATTGAAATGATAAATTCACAGTTGGATTTTGATTGACTTTTAATCCAATTTTACTTTTGATAAGTTTTCAGCCACCCCCAACCTTTCTCAACCAATATATTTTTTGTTCTTCTGTTGGTTTTTAAAGCAAAACTGATGGGGCATGGTAAAACTTGAGGGTTTTGATAGCTATATGGACAGCTTGTCAAACGAATTGGTAAATTTAGTTAAAACCAGTAAAGCACCACACTGCAGGTGATTTGTCTAATTTCCAACGTACAAGTGCTTGTCTTATGAAAATTGTGTTTATTGTAACTGGCGGTTGGTTCTCAACCTAGAGCAAAACTTCAAAAGAGTCTTTTAGCTCCCGAGCCATACCATAATCTCGAGATGACAGGGAAAAGTGTAGCTAGCTGAAGTATTTGGTGTGGGGATAGAAAATTAACACCTTGAGGGTTTGTGTTGCCCCGCCGTTACCAGCCACTGCTCAGCTTGAGTTCTTGAGTTCTTTCTGCCTGTCCTTAGAGGATTAGCTGGGTAGCACCTCTGTTGCTGGGTGCATGGCCAGGTAAAAAGACAGCAGACCTACCGGAGTCTTTTTGGAGAAGGAAGGAGCTGAATTAAAACTTGCAAAGTTCACCATGGGTTTTGATTTCACCCACTGGAAACCAAAAACCATTGACCATAAACAGAGTTGATTAGATTGTGCCAGATATGGGAACAAATAAGATGAGAACTTTGGACCCAGGGCTTCAGCGTGTGGGCCAAGAGGTTAATTCAAGGTGTGGCAATTATTTCAGCCTACGTCTATGGGAGGCAATTGCCTTTCAGTTACAGAAGTAATAAGAAAACAATATATCACATTTTCTATAAGTGATTTATTATTTTTTAAAGATTTTATTTATTTTTACTAGAGAAGAGAAGAGACAGGGAGAGAGAAACATCTATGTGAGAAAGAAATATCTGTCGGTTGCTCCTCACATGCACCCCTTCCAGGGACCAAACCTGCAACCCAGGCACGTGCCCTGAATGCGAATTGAACCAGTGACCTTTTAGTTTGTGGGATGATGCCCAACCAACTGAGCCATATTGGTCAAGGCCCTCTAAGTGATTTATTAAAGCTGTTCCCCAGTATTTTAAAAGGAAAAAAGTGTTAATGAACACTAGTATAAATCCACCTCCCTGGGACCAAAATCAATCACCTAGTGTTTATTGAGCCTCTACCTCGTACTCTCCCAGTGTCCTGGGTTTAACCCCAAAACAGCATAGCACTCCACTCCTGCCCTCCCCACCCCTGTCCTTCCCACCCCTGCCTCTCTGGCTTCCAGTGGAGTTAGAACCTGTTATGCCTTCAACTGCCCCCATCTTTTTTCATCGAAGCAGCCTGTCCCTTCTTACCTTCCCTGTGCGGAGCCAGCGCGGGCGCTGCTCTGCCGCACTGCTGGGGCACAGCAGCCACCAGATTCATCCACGTCAGCTCTACTCAAAGTGTGGATCAGGGACTAGCAGCGCCGACATCACCCAGGAACTTCTTAAAAATATAGAATCATGGGCCCTACCCCACACCCATGAAGCCAGAATCATGACTCTACATTTTAAGGAAGCCCCCAGAGGGTCTTGAGATACTTGAAAGGGAGCGATCTAGAATGTTCAGATCACAAATAAATCATATACTACATGTGCCGCCATATATTTTTGTCATATCATTTAACTTGTGTTTGTCTTATCTCTCCAAAGTGGATTTAAGTAACCTCCTTGGGGTAGGTGCCGAGTTTTAATGTTTCTTTTTATCCCCATAATCCAAATTCAATGTTTCGCAGAGAACAAACGACTGATCAATATTTGATTGACTTTTAATTAAATTGTAAATTAAGGCTAAAAATGCAGTCCTTTTATTCTAAAGACATTCCTCTATCTCTGTTATGTTTCATTCTCTCATACCTCTTCCCTTTAGTATCACCTTTATGGTGTTCTAATACGCGATGGTCTCCTACTCCGGGAATTCTATGGCTCTACATCAGCACTATCCAATAGAAATATACTGCCAACCATGTATAATTTAAAATTTTCTAGTAGCCACATTTAAGAAAGTAAAAACAAACAAACGAGATTAATTTTACTGTGATAATACATTCCATCGATTCTATCATCAAAACCTTATTTTAGTATATAATCAAAATAAAGTATAAGATATTTTTCATTCTTTTAATTTCTGTACAGCATATGAAACCTGGTGTTACTTTACACTTACAGCACATTCTCATTCAGACCAGCCACGTGCCAAGTACTCGGTAGACACACGTGACTACTGTACTAGACAGCACCGCTCTAGAGAACATTCATGGATAAAGCAGAAGGGTGTCTGAAATCCCTGATATAAAATGCCAAGTTACAGGCCTGTTATCAAGCATTTTTTTCTGGTGAGACAGAACACAGAATTTATCAGATTCCCAAAAGGGCTTGCTCCCGTCGCTGCGCCACCAAGATCCCCTCCCCAAATATCTGAAGAACCACGGTGCTGCCTTGAGCCTGTGGAATTACTCATTTCTTTTGATTCATTTTCTCTACGTGCCAGTTCTATTTACATTCCCTATTCTCACAAAACTAACTCACTGTCTGTTATTAAGCAGTGGTGAATTTAACTTATTTCTTTAAAATAGCACCTAGAGAGCACTCGGGATATTGACTTGCTTCATAGAAAATAACCTCAAACACTACCACAGTTAAAACGCCAGAATAAAACAGACGTGTATTAGGTTTTTTTTTCTTATGGTAATGCACTAGGAATAAATTATCACTAGACCCACGGTGTCCACATGACATTCAGGAAGTTCCCAAGATGTGCTAGAACATATCAACAAGGAAGGTTCTGGAAGGATTAGTAATTGATCATAGCACAGAGAATTTTATTCCTCCTTGTTCTCTTCACTGGGTTATTAACTTCCAAATTAATTCCTGGACATGGAATAACTACCCACTTTCTACAATGACTAAAATCATTTTGTACACCTTGTGATTTTCTTGGATGGGATTTTTCAAGGCCCCTCACAGCAACATAGAGGAGGACAGCCAGCTGTTTCAAATATAACATCTGTGGTGTTGGCATAATGCTCCATTCTGAGAAACCAAGATGTCAGTTGAGCAGGATCCTCCTTTTGTTTTACTTTCTCTTAAACAGAAAGATCATTAGAGGTACACAGCCAAATTATTGGGTTGGCCAAAAAGTCTGTTGAGCTTTTTCTATAAAATAAAAGAAACATAATTCTTTTTCACCAATAACTTTATTGATTTGAATATTTTGAATATGTCGGCTATCTCCTGCGGTTGGCTTCAAGTGGGCAGAGGCCAGGGGTGCTGCTAAACATCTTCCAGTGCATAAGACAGCCCACAGCAAAGAATGATTTGACCAAAATGTCAATAGTACCAAGAAACTTCACAAACCATTTTTGACACATTTCATCAGTCAGTACACTTTCTCTGTACACTGAACAGATCCTTTTTTGTGTTTCAGCTGCGTGTTTACCTTTCTTGAAATAATAAAGCATAATATGCTGAAAATGTTACTTTCTTCCATCTTCAGTATTAAAATGGCTGCACAAAAATTCACCAATTTTGATTTTTTTTTTAAATGCACACTGGTAGGACAGCTGTCACAGTACAATCTAACAAAGTTGTTTCAAATGAAGTTAAAGACAACTAAGCACTATTAGAGCCATCATATGGAAAAAAACAAAGTGACCTTTTAGGCCAACCCACTATCTTTGTTAAGCCTTCTTGATTTTGTTATTTTTTGTTTATCTCTCAACAGCATCACTTGAACATTGTGACAAAGCTACTGATGAGGACGTAATGTAAAATCAACTGATGTTGAGAATTTTACATTATAGAGTAACCCCTTTAAAAATGATCAGCAATGATTAATTATAGTATTTTTGTGCATTTTGTTATTATTTTTTTATTATTGGTTAAACATATCCAACGTTTTAGTTTCACTGTGACTAGAAGACAATAAAATACTCTGCATAACTTTCAAAAAACCAGTGGAAAAGTCAACCCATGATTATTTTTGTTTTTATCATCCATTTACCTTCCTTTAAAATAAAAAGTCTGGCCCTGGCTGGTGGAACTCAGTGGATTGAATGCTGGCCTGAGAACCAAAGGGTTGCCAGTTCGATTCCCTAGTCGGGGCACATGCCTGGGTTGTGGACCAGGTCCCCAGTGGGGGACGCGCAAGAGGCAACCACACATTGATGTTTCTCTCCCTGTCTTTCTCCCTCCCTTCCCTGCTCTCTGAAAATAAAATAAATAAAATCTTTTAAAAAATAAAATAAAATAAAAGGTCTGTTCAGAATCAGAGAAAGATTTAAATTTCAATATTATCTTACATGCATTTGCTACTTTTTCTTGGTTACACGACCAAAAGGAAAAGGACAAAATTTACTATGAGAATAACAAAAACAAACAAAAATGAAGATACATTGATACTGAAGCCTGGCTATGCATAATATGAATCTCAATGTGTATCTAGATTTAAATGGCAAATATTGAACCATGTAAAATTTGAGGATAATGGATTAACTATGCCAATATCAAGTATTTTATGTTGATTGGTCTCCTTACCACCAAGGTAATGAAGAAGCTTTGAAAATGACATCTTACTATTCATTTGATCTTCAGAGAACAAAGATTGACTTCAGTTAGTTTCAAGATTGTTAATGCTTCTTTCTTGGTATTATTTCACATTTTACTATGATGTAACCTTCAATTGCATCCTTTTCTCCTTTCCAGCACTATGGTAAATACTAAAAAGTTAGGCTTTCCTTCCCTACAGATACTTTAAAACTTCAAAATTATAGGAACCTTGTAAAGCAAGGTTTTAAAAATTTTTTATTTAGTCACTTTCCTAAACCACTGGCTCATTTCTGTGATGCAATGCCCCTCAGTATTACAGCATTCTCTAGGCCCTTCCTTTAACAGGTATGTTTTCATTATAGGAAAATGGTACTGACATATCAAAACTATTCTAAAACCACTGCCTCCATGATGTAGGGTATTGGAGAAATACCTGAACCGTGACTACAAGAAAACTGAAATACAATTTCCTAAGCAGGAACTATGTGGGAGACTTCAAAGTCTGGGTCTGTTTTATACACAAACTATTTCTAGAAGTATTTACATATGCTGAATTGGAATCTGAGTCTCTGTAATGATCCATTGAATACTCTCAAATATTTAGCAATCATCATCAATTATTGATTTATCCATTCGATTATTGGGAATGATTGTCAAAAAGGCAGACACAGCATTCCAAATAACTGTGCCTAGGTTTCAATCAGTATCTGCAATTGGTTCTTTATGTCCTCTTTTTTTTCCCCCATTACTGCAATAGCTTGCCTTTTTTTCCCTCTCTGAGAACTAAGAAATCCACTGGAGTATCTTCTGTCGCTTCTTACTCTAAACTCAGAACTGGTTATGCATTACTCTCCTTGGACTCTGGTTGCATAGTTTTAAGTCAGGCATTCCAGGGGTTAGAGAGTAGTTGTTTTGGGGTTGTTTTTTTTAAAGTACTTGGCATTACTGATTCCCACAGGAGCTGAAATGTTATTTCCGAAGGTAAAATAAACATACAATATATTATCTTTTAGCTCATATTCTTCTGAGGGAAGACTTTGTTAACATATCTGTAAGGAGAGAGTGGATTCATTCTCTTATTTGATGACATTGAAAGAATTTTTCATTCTACCTCATCGTCCTGATATAGAACCTTTCTTTCTTCTTGTTCTACTAATTTATACACATATTTCTGTAACAGACCCAAGGCTTTTATGCATCTTTCTTCAGATAAGTCAGCAAATACATAGAATGAGACAGAGCAGTAAAGAACATCAAGTTTCTGTCAAAACAGTTCATAAATATTCAGGAGAGTTCTGCAATATGTAGGAAGTTAGGAAGATGGCATTAAGATACCAGTAAATCCAACGAAAATCTATGCTAATCATGCTATCACATCTTATTATACTTTATTCTTTTATCACTGTATTATCCCTCAATAATATAAATGTGACCCCCCCCAAAAAAAAACCCCACAACCCTACAAATCATAACCTGCTATCATGTAATAGAATTTCCATCTTATCCTGGTCAGGATTTTCTAACCAGGATGTCAGGGTCTTATGGTGGATCTGAAAGACTAACCTGGAAGTTAGGTTTCCAAACTGCTTACCACTAACATGTTCTTCTCTGGGGCATGACCTTCTATCCAAACGTTGATGTCATCCCTTGTGGGAGTAGGGCCTCATTGCAAAAGGACTCCTGGAAAGAGCTGCACCCATAGCACCTCCAGTCCTCTCAGTAATCTCAATGCCCTCAACAAAGTTTTAAAAACCGAACGTCTTATAAAAGTTTTAGGAAATCTTACCTTAAATGACAAGTTTTGCATGACTTTTTTTTAATAAAATCTTTTTAAAAAGATTTCATTTATTTATTTTTAGAGAGAGGGGAAGGGAGGGAGAAAGAAAGGGAGAGAAACATCAGTGTGTGGTTGCCTCTCATGTGTCACCCACTGGGACCTGGCCCGCAACCCGGGCATGTGCCCTGACTGGGAATGGAACCAGCGGCCCTTTGGTTCTCAGGCCGGCACTCAATCCACTGAGCCACACCAACCAGGGCTGCATGACCTTTTTTATGTGACAAAAATGAACTTTGCGTTATTCCTAAAACTGAAAAGAAATTAAAGAAAAAAATAGGTTTTATGATCTTTCTTTAAAAGCTATCCTCTAAAGTTGTTGCAATATGAAAATGACTAACAATATTGCTGCCTATTCCTCATTTATACCAAACCCTTTCTATCAAAGGAACACTGAAGTCAGTGATTTGCACTGTTAGTACATCGCTGTAGTTAAAAAGTATTTGCTCACCCCAGGGGGCCAAGCAAAGGCTATTGACATGCTTGCTTGATGTATGAAAAGACAAATTAGTGCCCAATCCTATCTACCAGCAGGGTACAATGACCCGACAAGGAAAAGTCAACTCAAACCACTGTATAATATAGTAAATTTTTTCCTAGGAAACTTCACAGTTACCAAATCAACTGTGTCTAGTGTGCAAATTACATGCAAGCTAACAGAATGTAAAATAAATTTGAGGGAGGCCATGTGGTTTAGCCTGACTATGCAAGATGACATTAGTGGCTATGGCTTGCCTTAGAAGAATGTATGGCAACATCGAGTGGGGAACAACAGGGAGAAAGGAGTTGAAACAGAAATGCTTATTACTCATTGCCTGTCTCCTGCCCCTTACACATTCTCAGCTGTGCCCCAATAAACGAGGCAATGTGAGAGAGGAATTTCTCTTTCAGAGCCACTCAGCTGGAGCAAAGGTGTGCAAGGAAAACCATTCAAGGGCCAAAGGGCCTGTTTCTTGAGTTTAATGAACAGAACATGTTTCTTTGTTTGTTTCTACCACCATATAAAGTGACTGACTTTACTATAAAATAAAGAGGTTCTCACATTTGCTTTATAATGCAGTTTGTGCTAACAAAAAGAACACAATATTAGTGTGGAGGGTAAAGCTACCCCTTTCTATTAAGTAGATCATAATTAAGGACTGAAGATGAGACAAATAATCAGTATAAAGTGGAGTTTCTCTAAATTTCTACTGTTGGGGATTTGATTTGAAGGGATAGTTTCAAGGTAAAGATTTTTATGAAATGTGGAAATTCAGATAATGATGCCATAAATAATATAAAAGAACTAATCTAAACTTGTCCAGATCCAGCACAGATAAAGCAGATAGTTTTTCAGGCCTAACTATCCACTTTTTTATTCATCCAACAAACATTGAGGGTAGACCTACCATGTGCAAGACGTGAGTCCTAGTTCTGTGAGCAAAAGTTTTGGAAGAGTTGGTGGCTGGGGATTTGCAGGTGCCATTTAGCTCTAGGAGTATTGGGGTGAAGCTTTGTTACCCTTTCCTATTTCAAACTGACATGAAGTAATGTCTGCTCATCAAGTAAAAACATCCGTAGTCTTGGTTTCTGCACCCTATTCTGAGGCACAAAATTTAGAAGCAGGTAAGCTCTAAGCCTGTCTTACCTAGTCAATCTTCATAAGAGAAAGAAGAACCTAAATACTAAAAAAGTCAGTATTTGGTTCAAAGTCTGCGTGATTCAGTCCACCAGCTCTCAGGTAGACAGGGAGCCAGACAGACTGACCAGGGACCGGTGAGCAACTCTATCCTTTTTTTCCTTTTTTAAATTATAGTTGGTGTACAATATTATATTAGTTTCAGGTGTACAACGTAGTGATTAGACATTTACATACCTTACAAGTGATCATGGTGGAGTAATATTCCATTTTTATATGTACCACTTCTTTAAAAAAAAAATTTTTTTTAATGGATTCCAGAAAGAGAGGAAGGGAAAGAGAAAGAAAGGGAGAGAAACATCAGTGCAAGAGAGAAACATCTGTCAGTTGCCTCTTGCACACACCCCAGCTGGGGACCAAACCTACAGCTCAGGCATGTGCCCTGACCAGAAATCAAACCCATGACCTTTCTGTTTGCAGGAGAGTGCCCAACCGATTGAGGCACACTGGTGGGTCGAGTGCCACTTCTTTATCTGCTTGTCTATTGATGGACACTTAGGTTGCTTCCATGTCTTGGCTATTGTAAATAATGCTTCAATGAACATAGTATATTGGATTTCTTCAGATAAATACCCAAAAGTGGAATAATGGGTCATATGCTAGTTTTAATTTTAATTTTTACTTCTATTTTTAACTTCCATACTGTATTGGCTGTAGGAATTTGCCATCCCACCAACACTACACAAGAGTTCCCTTTTCTCCACATGCTCGCTAACAGTTGTTGTTTGCTGATTTATTAATAATAGCCATTGTGACAGTTGTGATGTGATATGTCATTGTGGTTTTATTTTGTATTTTCCTGATTATTAGTGATGTTTGGCATTTTTTCAAATGTCTATTAGCCATCTGAATGCCCTCTTTGGGAAAATATCCACTTAGGTCCGCTTTCCATTTTTAAATTGGTTTCTTTAGGTTTTTTTGTTTGTTTTTTGTTTGTTTGTTTTGGCATTACGTTGTATGAATGCTGTATATACTTTGGATATTAACCCTTTATTGGATGTATCATTGGTGAATGTCTTCTCCCATTCAGTATGTTGTCTTTTCGTTTTATTGATACTTTCCTTCACTGTGCAAAAACTTTTTAGTTTGATGTAGTCCTGTTCGCCTTTTTTTCTTTCGTTTCCCTTGCCTGAGAAAACATACTCAAAAAGATATTAATAAGAATAATATCAAAGAGTTTACTGCCTATGCTTTCTTCTCAGAGTTTTATGGTTTTGAATCTTACATTTACATATTTAAATCGTTTTGAGCTTATTCTTGCATATGGTATAAGAAAGTGGCCTAGTTCCATTTTTGGTGTGTATCTGTCCAGTTTCCCCAATACTGTTTATTGAAGAGACTCTACTCCTTTGTATATCCTTGCCTTCTTTGTCATTGATTAATTGGCCATATAGTTGTCAGTTTATTTCTGGGCTCTCTATTCTACTCTATTAATCTATGTGCCTGTTTTTATAACAGTACCATGCTGTTATAATTACTATCCTTTGTAGTATATTTTGAAATAGGGTAGCATGATACCTTTGACTGTTTTTCTTTCAAGATTTCTTTGGCTATTCATGGCCTTTTGTGGTTGCATATAACGTTTAGGACCATTTGTTCTAGTTCTGTGAACTATACTCTTGGTATTTTGAGAGGGATTCCATTGAATCTATAGATTGCTTTGGGTAGTATGGACATTTTAATAATGTTAATTCTTCCTGTACATGAACACAGTATATGCTTCCCTTTATTTGTGTTTTCTTCAATTTCTTTTTTCAATGACTTATAATTTTCCAGGTACATGTTAATTATCATCAGTGACCAGGGAAACAAGTTATAAACAGCCTAAGTAGCACCTGGGTCATTTTCTAGAAATATTTTAACTTCCTGGTTGACTTTACTGTCAGGTATTTTATATATATTTGATGCAATTGTACATAGGGTTTTTTTTTTATTTATCTTCTGATAGTTCATTATGGGTATATAAAATGCAATTAATTTCCAGATATGAATTTTGTATCTCACATACAAATGGCTCATTGATGTTTCTCTTTCTCCATTACCTACCTTCTCTCTAAAAAAATAATTTTGTATCCTGCTACTTTATGGAATCCACTTATCAGTTAGTGGTTTCTTTGTAGAATATTTAGGTTTCTCTGTATACTACAGTATCATGTCATCTGCAATTAATGACATTTTTATTCCTTCCTTTCTAATTTTGATCCCTTTTATTGCTATTTCTGTCTGATCACTGTGGGTAGGACTTTGGGTAGGACTTTCACTGTGTTGAATAAAAGTAGTAAAAACAGGCATCCTTGTTATGTTCCTGATCTTAAAAAACTTTCAGCATTTCACAGTTGAGTATGATATTAGCTGTGGGTTTGTCATATATGGTTATTAGGATGAGGTATGTTTCCTCTATCCCCACTGTGCTGAATGTTTCTAATATAAATGGATGTTAGATTTTGTCAAATGCTTTCTATGCATTTATATGATTATATGACTTTTATCCTTCATTTTATATATATGTTGTATCATATTAATTGATTTGTGTATATTGAATTAATCTTGTATCCCAGAAATAAATCCCATTTGATCAAGGCCTATGATCCTTTTAATGTATTGCTGGATTTGGATTACTGATATTATGTTGACATTTTTTGCATCTATGTTCATCAGGAATATTGGTCTACAATTTTTTTTTTTTTTTTTTGGTAATGTCTCAGTATGGTTTTGGAAGCAGGTTAGTGCTAGCCTTATAAAATTAGTTTGGGAATCTTTCCTCTTCTTAAACTTTTTAGAATAGTTCACAGATAGGGGTTGATTCTTCTTTGAATGTTTGGTAAAATTTACCTATTTTGAAGCTATCTGGTCCAAGAATTTTATTTGTTAAGAGTTTTTGATTCTGTTTTTTTAGTAGTTATTGGTCTGTTCAGGTTTCTGTTTCTTCTTGATTCAGTCTTAGAAAGTTGTATGTTTCTAGGAATTTATCCATTTCTTCAAGGTTGTCCATTGTTGGCACATTACTGCCAGTACTATTTTCTTCTAATTCTTTCTATTTCGTTGGTGTCATTTGTCACTTCACCTATATCATTTCTGATTTTATTTATTTGGGTGCTGAGCCTGGTTAAAGGATTATCAATTTGTGTATCTTTCCAAAGAACCAGTTCTTGGCTTCATGTGTGTGTATGTGTGTGTGTATCAGCCTTATTTGTTTATTTCCATTCTGGTCTTACTTATTTCCTCCTTTCTACTCACATTGGCCCTTGTTCTTTTCTAGTCGCTTTAGGTATAATGTTAACTTATTTGATAGTTTTCTTGTTTTTTGTGGTAGGCCTATATTGTTATGAATTTCCCTCTTAGAACTACCTTGGCTGTGTGCCATAGATTTTTGGGTTATTGTATTCTCACTTGTCTGAAGGTATCTTATGATTTATTCCTTGATTGTACTGTTGGCCCATTGTTAAATCCATCTGGTCTAATGTGTCATTTAAGGCAACTGTTTCTTTGTTGATTTTCTATCTAGACGAGCTATCTGTTGATGTCAGAGGAGTGTTAAGGTCCCTTACTATGACTTTATTAATGTCAGTCTCTTATTCTACATCCATCTTTATATACTTAGGTGTTGCTACATTGGGTGTGTGAATGTTTATAAGGATTATATACTCACATTGAATTGTGTAATGTCCTTTGTCTCATTACACCTTTGTTTTAAAGTCTGTTTTGTCTGATATAAGTATTACCACCCCAACTTATTTTTGTTTCCATTTGCATGAAATATCTTTTTCTATCGCTTTACTTTTAGTCTGTGTGTCTTTCTTTTCTTCTTTTACATTTTTTATTATATTTGTCCATTACCGTTTAGTTCCCTTATACCCCCTGCCCCCCACAAAAACACATTGTTGTACATGTCCATGAGTCCTTTTCCCTTTCTGCTCAGTCCTTCCACCGCCAGACTTTACCCACCCCCACCCTTTGCTGTCATCCTGCTCTCCATCTATGAGTCTGTCCCTGTTTTGCTTGTTAGTGCAGTTTGTTCATTAGATTCCACATGTGAGTGAAATCATATGGTGTTTGTCTTTCTCTGACTGGCTTATTTCACTTAGCATAATGTTCTCCAGGTCCATCCATACTGTCACAAAGGGTAAACCTTTCTTCTTTATTACGGCCAAGTAGTATTCCATTTGTAAATGTCAAATGTCCCGTAGTTGTTTTATCCACTCATCTAATGGTGGACACTTGGGTTGCTTCCATATCTTGGTGATTGTAAATAATGCTGCAATGAACATAGGGGTGTTTATGTTCTTCCAAATTAGTGTTTTATGTTCCTTTGGAAATATTCCCCGAAGTGGGATTGCTGGGTCAAAAGGTAGATCCAATTTTAATTTTCTGAGGCATCTTCATACTGCTTTCCACAGTGACTTCGCCAATCTGTATTATCACCAACAGTGCAAAAGTGTTCCCCTTTCTCCACATCCTCACCAACACTTGTTGTTGATTTATTGACAATAGCTATTCTGACAGGTATGAGATGATATCTCATTGTGGTTTTAATTTGAATTTCACTGATAATTAGTGATGGTGAGCATCTTTTCATATGTCTATTAGCCAATCTGTATGTCCTCTTTGGAGAAGGGTCTAGTCAGGTCCTTTGCCCATTTTTCAATTGGGCTGTTTGTGTGTGTGTGTGCGTGTGCGTGTGTGTGTGTGTGTGTGTGTGTGTTCAGCTTTGTATGTACTTTATAAATGTTGGATATTAACCCCTTAACAGATGTATCAATGAATATTTTCTCCCATTCTGTGTGCTGTCTTTTCATTCTGTTCATGTTTTCTTTTGCTGTGCAAAAGCTTTCTAGTTCGATATAGTCCCATTTGTTTATTTTTTTCTTTTGTTTCCCTTACCTGGGGAGATATACATGATAAAATATCACTACAAGCAATGTCCAAGATTTTGCCAGGCTAAAAATGGGCTGTGCATGTCTTTGATCTCAAGTGGATCTGTCGTGGATGGCATCTGTATGGATATTGGTTGTTCTTTCCATTCAACCACCCTATATCTTTTGATCAGTGCATATACTCCATTTACATTAATGTAATTAGTGATAGGCATGTAGTTATTGCCATTTTATTATTTATAAATTAATCTTTTCTTCTTAAAGAAGTTCCTTTAACATTTTTTTAAATACTGGTTTGATGGTGATGAGCTCCTTCAGTTTTCTCTTGTGTGGGAAGTTCTTTTTCTTTCTTTTCATTCTAAATGATAGCCTTGCTGGGGAGAATAATCTCAGTTTTAGATCCTTGCTTTTTATCACTCTGAATATTTTGTGCCAGTCCCTTCTAACATGCAAAGTTTTTGTTGAGAAATCAACTGACAATTTAATGGGAGCTCCCTCATTGGTAACTAACTGCTTTTTCTTGCCAATTTTCACATTCTCTCTCTGTCTTTAACCTTTGGCCTTTTGATTATGATGCATCTTGGTGTGGGCCACTTTGGGTTCATCTTGTTTAGGACTCTGTGCTTCCTAGACTTGTATGTTTATTTCCTTCACCAGTTTAAGGAAGTTTTTAGTCATTGTTTCTTCAAATACGTTTTCAATCCCTTGTTCCCTCTCTTCTACTTCTGGTACCCTATGATTTGAATATTGTCCCAGAGGTCCCTTAAACTGTCCTTATTTTATTTAAACTCTTTTTTCTTTTTGCTGTTCCAGGTGGGTGTTTTCCACTACCTTGTCTTCCAAATCACTGATTTGATCATCTGCTTCATTGAATTTGCCATTGATTCCATCTAATGTATTCTTCATTTCAGTTATGATAGTCTTCATTTCTGACTGGTTCTTTTTTATATTTACTGTCTCTTTGTTGAAGTTCTGACTGAGTTAATCTAGTCTTCCTCTAAGTTCATCGAGCATCCTTATAACCAGTGTTTTGAACTGTGTATCTGGTAGATTGTTTGTCTCCATTTTGGTTAGTTCTTTTTCTGGAATTTTGCTCTGTTCTTTCATTTGGGACCTGTTTTTTCCCCTCATTTTGGCTGCTTCTCTGTTTTTTACTATGTATTATGTAGATGTGCTATGTCTCTCAGTTTTGGCAGAATGGTCTTATGTGGTAGGTGTCCTGTGGGGTCTGGGTACATAGTCTCCCTGATCACCTGAGCTGGGTGTTGCAGGTGTGTTACTTGTGTGCATTGTGTATACTCTCCTGTTATAGTTGATACTTGATTGCTGTTGGCATCTCAGTCAGTAGGATCGACCTTCAGGCTGACTGGCTCTGAGACCTGACGATAGTGGAGAGGTGTGCAGGGAGTGATCCCATATTGCAGGAGTCACTAGTGAGGCTCTGGTGCCAGCTGAGTTCACCCTCCAGGTATGTCATTTGTGAAGCTGATTGGGAGGTGCTCTGGTACATAGCAGTAGGTAGCTCATAACATTGTTATTATAGTCGAGGTTCTAAGCACATATCACCTCTGCTGCGCCCCCTGCTGACTAAACTAATGTCCCAAAGTGACCACACAAACCCTAAGAACTCACCAAAGTTAAACACAAATATATATGTCTGTGTATCATCCATTCTTATCCACCAAACACCATCAACAACAGCAGGCATTTGTGTACCGCTTATTCCTCACAAAGTGATTTCCTGTGCATGGTTTCACTGGATTTTCAAAATTAGGCTTTGAGGCAGATAAAGCAAGTTTTGTTTTCATCCCAGCTCTCAGGCTGCTGCCTTGCACCATTCCCATGGAGTGACAGTCCAGGGGATGCCATCCACATACGTGTGCCCCCCCTCCTCCAAAGTCTTGCAGAGCAGCCTTACTGCCCCTTTTCAGATATAGGCAATTGAAGCCCAGAGAGGTTAGATCAGTTGCCCAAGGCTACACAGCAGAGGAGAAAAAGATTCTGATTTCCAAGTCAGGTTATGACTCTTTTTGTGCTTTTCCCTACACCAGGTGACCTTGACTACAATACATCATAAAAACTGTGATAGGGTGTAATTCTCAGTACCAACCATACAATGTTAGGCTTTGGGGTATCTGGACCTTAAGATCCTGCAAGACCATTGGAGGAGAAATTCCTCACTGTGCCATAGTGTGGTATAGCACACTGTGACTCAGTCTTGCTCTAGATGCGCCATACTCAGGACGCTACTTTGTGGAAAGGAAATTTCTGTGCATCCAAGCACATCAGGCTGTGGAGATAGTGACCTACTCCTCCTCTCTGTAAGACAGGCTTACACAAATACTCAGTAACTGGGACACCTGAAACTCTATTGTATATCCCATCTTATCACAATCCATGGCCTGTGCCAAAAGCTACAATTCAGTATTAAAGAAAGATTCAGAGTTTGAGAAAAGTGACAGAAATATTTATTAAAGCGGTATACTTGGAGTCCATGCAAAACGAGAGTGCCTCCTTCATATTCACTAATCCCCAAACAAAATAACCATCAAGAAATATTAAAACACACATTTTATTAGTTTCATTTCATTTCCTAATTGCTCAAAGTCAGCTTACCCATTTACTGCTGTGTGAAATGCTTAGAGGCAAGGCGCACATTAAAGGGATTATTTCCATGTAATCCCTCCCTCCCAGAGGGTAGGAACTGATCACTTATGAATCCTGATTTACGCTCTGTAACAATATCAAATGGAGGAAATAGTTATTGTAAAATGATAGAGTCAGTACTAGGGTAATACAGTAGGAGAGTGTAATTTAATAGCAGAGAGAAAGTACCTCATTTTCGGTAAAAGTTACGTGAGCCTTTTTCAGGAATAGCTATTAACCAAACTGAATTCGGCCTCCCATTTTTCTGGCTATCCCCCCGTTAATTGATAGATGTTGAAGATGTGTAGCCTGTTAAGATTTTAATCAAATGGTGTCTGGGAGTAGATGTGATCATTTTACTGGGACTTGGGGCTACTGATTGCTCTCTGGGTATTAGGCTCCCTGTGACAGCCTTTCTTCTCGATAGGAAAAAGAATGCAGGCATTCGGGTGGAATTTGGAGGGATAATGCAAATTACACAGGAAAGGCAGGTGCATAGGCAGGGGTTTTAGGTAAATACCCACCAAGAAACCTATGGGAACCTGAACTTCTGGCCATTTCTGTGGTACATCATAGCTGGCCTGAAACCACTAAGAACACCAGAGGACTGGGAAATGCATTAGTGACCCAGCAAAGAGCGTTTACTTGTTGCATTGCTGATACATTTCTCCCTGTCATAGTACCTAAAACCCAAGTACACTGTTTTAGGATCATTATTGCTATTCTTGGAAGGAGGTAAGGGTTATAGCATCAGAAGAGTACGGAGGTAAGGCCAACGCTTATCAGCAACTTCCGCCTCCGTAGACGGCGGGGCGCCCAGCCGCAGGCCGCGCCTCCACTTCGGGCCGACCCCCCTCTGATATTTCATGTTCATTCTCTACCTTTAAAGTCAGCTGAATACAAAGAGTATACAAAATAAAACATTTTTAAAGTCCTCAAGGAGCTGTGTACCATGAATTTTATTAGATCGAAGGCAAAACAAGCTGATACCAGCAGAAAAACAAAATGGCTGCTTCAGACCCCAGCTGACCTCTTTTGCATGGAAAATTCTCCATATGATTACAGAGCTAATGAGTAATATTTAATGAAAACATTATGCCTTTGCATATATTTGCAAGCAGCACTTCTTCCATTTACATTTACATAAAAATAAGCTGGTACATATAAATACGCGTCTTGGAAACCAGTGTGCTTGAAGGAAAATACTCATCTGCTATCGCTGGCTATTTCTATACAAAGCCCGAACTTCTCAATGAGAAAACTGTAGAATTCAGTCAATCATCCGGTTGACACCAAACATGAAAGCATTTGATGATGCGTGGATAAAAGAGCTGAGCTCCAGGCGGACTCATCCACATTTCACAGAATGTGTTGGCTTTATGCAAACAATAGTGTAGGAGAAAAAAAACGGGCCTAAACAATTGCTAAATAAATACATGTGAAAAAAGTCTTTCTCTTTCAATTTCAAGAATCCTTAAGCTTTTGAGTGAGGATAAAGACTTAGAACCAGGATTGTTTCTGGGGGCTCCGTGTGTTTCCTTGTGTATTTCCTTTTCTGCTCAGAACCTGAATCGCAGTGGTGCTGAATATGGAAATGAAAGCCTGTGACACCTTCTTTCCCGCTCTTTCTCTTCCCCTGTAGGTGGAGCTGACAGGCAGCAGCGTCTTTGACTATGTCCACCCCGGGGACCACGTGGAGATGGCAGAGCAGCTGGGCATGAAGCTCCCACCTGGGCGGGGTCTCCTCTCGCAGGGTACCACTGAGGACGGAGCCAGCTCAGCATCTTCCTCCTCCCAGTCAGAGACCCCCGAGCCAGGTGGGAATTGCAATCCCAACGTGTGGGTCGGTGGGCAGGACCTTTGCCAATGATTGCACACAAGTTGCCGGTGTGAGGAGACTATAAATAGGTTTAATGGTATTTAACAATTCCATGCAGCGTTCTGTCCCATGCAGTAATTAAATAAGGAAGAGATTTGAAAATAAGGAGACATTTTAATAAGTATAATCCAGAGATCTAATTTCAGTTGAACAATAGACATAGAAGGTACTATTTCCTTTAGTTTCTCTGTCAAATTACTGGACGGAAAAGGTTCAGATTTGGAGAGCCCTCTTCCTTTTATTGTTACCATGGCTAAATGTACTGCATTTAGTTATTATGCAGCAAAATCTATGGCAGAGACTTTTTGAATATTAGCTTGCAGAGAATTAAAAGTATTACAGACTAGCAGAAATCTTGATTCCTTCTTTTTTTTTTTAAGTATCAGAAGGTACTTGAAAGATGTGAACAGATAAATTAAGGCTAAAAAGAAAACAGAAATGGCTACATTTTAAACTGCCTTTCTACCCTCAGTATTTAATTAGATCAATTGTATAGAGGAATGAACAGAGGTGACATTCCTCATTGGGATTCCTTCCAGGACTCTTATAGACTTTGCATTCAGAATGTTCCCATTTTCATTGTGTTGTACTGATGATAATTTAAGTATTAGGGGAAAATCCATTTATAAATTAAACAAAATGACTTGATATCCATCAGTCCCCTAGTTCATCAAGCTGTTCAAACACGGGGAAGATTGGCTGGTCGGCCTGGGTCTTCCGAGAGCGCTGGTAATTAGATCTGCGAAGGATTTATTCTTTGCTGATTGGGGCTTTAAATTAATTGAAGTTCCACATTTGTGGTTTTGTCCTTTTTGTACTTTTTTAGAGGAGATATTTCATATTCTTGTGTGGTGGAGTGCCTGGCCAAGCAGCACTGGTTTAAATGTTAATTTTTCTCATGAGAAGTTTAAGATTTTTAATGAATCAAGGCCTGATTTGAAGTGCAAAGTTTTATTTGCTTACTTAGGAAATTATTTTTGCACTCTAAAGATGCTTGTACTTTACTTGACATGTTGTTTTCAGGCAGACGCACAACACAAAAGGATTTTATAGAAATAAAAATGGGGAAAAAATTGTCTATCGAAAGATTACTGTTAAAATAACTCTACGTACCTCTTAAAAAAATGATTTGGCCTGCTTAGAAATAATCACAGTGTATTTGCTCACACAGAAGGGAAAAACATATCTACCCTTTCTGGAAGTAATTTAATTCCATCTGGAATCAACCCATGTTTCCCCATTTAAGTTTCCTGTAGCTCGTAGGGCATCATCTGTATCATTGGTGAGCATCCTTCTCCAGTTAGCTCTATGCATGAGAAAAGAGAGCATGTAAGGCTACTCTTTACCATTTAAAAAGGAAAATCTCGTTGGGGGATGGGTGATGTATTCTTATACCGTTGCTGACATTACCAAATAGATATGTCAGTGAGATCTCTGGAAATGCTTTTTCAGTCATATCTGGGCTTATTGGAGGAGCAGGACATGAAAACAGTTTTCCCTTCTTTCATGGTGGGGTTGGATTGGGGAATCTGGGTTGCTCATGACTCAAACACTCAGTGTGTAAGAATTCAAGTTTACAAACTTTCGCATGAACAAAGGTCTTAGGAGGCAGGAGTTTGTTTCCCTGAATCTCAAACTCTCAAGTTAAGTAGAATTTTCAACAATCCTATAATCTGACCTCCAACCTATGTAGCCATCTGGTTATAGCAAAACCAACAGGTAACCTTCCAGTCTCTGCTGGAACTTCCTCCTGTTGGGACAGTACAGGGCTTCCCACTCCACTGGTGAGCAGCTCTAATAGAAAATTATCCTCAATACAGAGCCAAAAATCTACTTTGCTGTAACTTCTCCCTTCTAATCCAAGGTCCGCCCTCTAGGACCACGTCTCAGGTTCGCTCCTTCCTCCGCATCATAGCCTGTCAAATATACAAAGTCAGATACACCAAAGGCTCCCTTCCTCCCGCCTTCCTTCCTTCCAGGTCAGAGGGCTCTGATTCCACAACCATTGTTTGACGGCACGTTCCTGCGACTCTCACCACCCTGGTTGCCCTCCCCTGGCTTTGCTTCAGTTTGTTGGTGACCCTCTAATAATATGGTTGTAAGAACCGAGCGCAGCCCTCGAGATGTATCCTGACCAGTGCAAAGCAGAGGAGTCGTCACCTTTCTCAGTTTAGGCCACTCTGCCTCTGTCAAGGCCGCCTAAGTCTGAATGAAGCCTCCTGAGCGGCCAGTTTACCTGCTGATTCATACTGAGCTTGATATCTCCACAAACACGTTAAGGATGACTTGTCACTTAGAAGAGACTTTGATAGGGAAGAAAAAAAAATCCATAGCCTGTAAACCAGTTCTGCTAGGATATCCTAAGCTAGAGTCAAAACCAAACTGGTTTAAGGTTGAATAGGTGAGCTCTGACAGACCCCATGCCCTCTCCGAAGCACCAGTATACGCATGTAACAACTTCAGGGGCACTGTGAGCGCTCCCTCACCGAGACTCTTTCAGTTCTGGACTTTAGAATAACATATCTCCTTTAAAGCTGCTCTGTCATCGAACATTGAAGTGTGACTCAAATTTGACTTGGGCTTCTTTCCCCAGCCTTGGTTGAGCCGAGCTAACTAGTACAAGTGAAAACTCTGCTTTCTACATCCCTTAACAGCCTGGGCTCATTAGCGACAGTCGCCTGAGAAGGGTTTCTCTTCCTTGATGGAGAGCATCTCTCCCGCCATTAGAGAATGTTAGACTTGCTTTGCTTTAAAAGTCTGTAGTGTGGGTTATTTTCAGTCTTTGCCTTGAAAAGGCAATTAGATTGACTGCTCAAATACTGAGAAGCAGGGTAGGGTGCTACCTTTAACTAAATATCTTCACTAATGCAGATCATTGCTCCAAGGGAATTACTTTAAAAGTTCATGTCAGGCAGTACATCCCAAAGCTGCTTATGTTTCTTAAAAGCTGAAAGAATTTTAACAAGATTTCCTAATTCCTAATAACATGAAGGAACATTTTTGAAGACTGTTGTTCATTGCATCATAATCTTTTAAACTCTGGTAAAACACAGATTCTTTTTTAAATAGTAGTGTAATTTGGTTGGAAAAGGATATCAATTATGAAAATGAAGGGACTAGTAGGTATGAAATTTTTCAGAAGCCCTGATGTGTTCAGCGTAGCATTACTAAATGACTGAAATCTAAATAACATTTGGCATTATAATAAAAGGAAATAAGTGACTAAAGCAGCCTAAGAGGCGAGATACTGCACCATAATAGAAAGTCTGTTTCTTTCAACTGCCAGGCCTTTGATTGTCTGGTCTTAAACAAGTCTCAAGATAATGTGAGAAAAAAGAAATCTGTCAACTAGACAACAACCCCAAATAAATATTTTATACGTATGCACATTTATTAATAGTTTAGTAATAGGGTATTTCTTCTAGGGAAACCCTAAGGCAGGTGTAAGAAAAATAAATAGGTGGCTTATTTTAAAAGTTATGAAGTTCTAGGAGCCAGTTTAGGGGTCGACCCCAGCATTTGACCACCCTGCATGCCCCGGACTGTGAGCAGCACAGACTCTCCGGGGTGTGATGTCTGGATATTTTGGTTTCTTTCCGTAGTTCTGCATGAATCTTCCCATTACTCCTAATGAATCTGTAATCTTGGGATTATGAGTGCTATCCTCTTAATAAATTTCAATGCTGTATTTTTTTAAATGCTTAATGCACAGAAAAGCAGCTCTTTTAAGAAATCCTGGAGGAATTTTTTAAACCTCCCTATTCTGAAAGCAAAGAGTAATAATTCCTTAGGTTAAGTCACAAAATTCTTATATTTTACTCCCTCCTCCTTCTTACTAAAACAGGTTGATTTTCACCCAGTTATAGAATCAATTCATGCCTATTGTAAAAAATGGAGAGAATGTACAATACAAAGACCAACCAACATGACATTACTCCCAAATAACCACTGTTCATGTGTGTATACTCTACGTCTATTCTTCTAGATTCATTTCTGTTCCTGTGCACATGCATAGTCATGTGGTAGGGTTTCTTTGTTTGGTTAAGTAATATATAATAATATCATAACATACATGCTTCTGGTAGTCTGCTTATCCACTTAACCTCACAGGCAACTTTCCCATCATGTTTCTCACTTTAACATAAAATTTCCTTTCTGTCCTCAGTGGTTTGTTTCCCACCAGCTAACAATCAGTTCCCAGCTGTAGGACCACTGTCAGGTGTAACATACCTGGGCCCTGCTTTGTAGGCAATTCAGCCAGGACAAGAGGTTCTTGCAGCTTATCGAATGGGTGCAAGCTCACAGGGGGAGAAATCAATACTGCACCAGGATTTAGACAATTTAGCAAAATGTATGAGACAGTACTTTTGGTGAAGAATTACTACAGCAGCATGTTAACCATTTGTTGTCTAAAAATAGAGGTTATCGTGTTTTGTCTAAACTTTCAGGCAGCCCGAGCCTGTCCGTGGATGGGGGTCGGGGGGAGGCAAAGACAGTTGCCGCAGTACCATGATCTTTATGCTGTTACGCCTACTTTATGTCCTGGACATTTTAAAGGCAGGCAAAACTGAAATAATCTGCATTTTCTATGTGTGCCTCTGTGCTATGGTAAATTTGTTCAGCTCCTGATTTTGCAGAAACTCAATTCTTCTGAAATCATTAGACAGTTTTCACAAGTGATATAATTAGAGGAACAAATGAATATAAAAAAATTATCTGATGTTCACATCAATACTTTATTTCAAAAACTGCTTAGATATGAGACCTGTACTTTTATGGGTGAATTATTTACCATCAAATATAGGGTTGTTGGGGTGTAGGTTTCTTTTTTTATTATTGGTTCAAGTTTCCTGTCAATGAACTGAATTTAGAAGTCAGCCAAGGGAAACCATCTTACTAACCCCACATCCAACCCTAGTCCCCAGACAATGTGACTGTATCTACAGCACTTTCTGCTGTACTGCAAATGTCAAACAGAAGGTGTAATGGATTTAATATTAGTGCTGGCCAAGGTGTTGAGGGAGCTGTTAATAATGTCACTCCAGTTATTGATCTGAAGCCTTTAAAAATCAAAGAAAAGTGAGAGATCCCCTACTGGGGAAAGGCACACAGTGACTGGTTTTTATTGCCAATATATTTCTACATATAGAGTGGCAACTTTCTGGAATTATGTTATCACCATTAATCTCTGTGAGATTTTTGGAGTCATTATATGGTAAGATAATATCATGGAGACTGCCCTGCATGCTAATGCTGAAAGATATAAATAGTGTGGAAACTACAACCTTCAAGTTGTCAAATGATAGGAGGTTTATTAGCACTTGATTTATTCTTGATGACAATGTTGGATCCACTGGAAGTGTAAAATACAAACTGTATAGTCACTAGGATGAGCTGTCCTCTGCTTTCGCCTTTTTAAAACTATGATTACAACCATAGTGACTCACTTGAGATAGAAATGAATTTTGTTCTTGTAGTAAGCATACCTTTTCAGGAAAGTGGTGATTCTTGAATCCGCATGGCAGTTTGTATGCAAGGAAATTCCTACTTTCCATAGTCCCCAACAAATAAGTGAAATTACAATGTATAATTTATGTTGAATGTTTATCAAACTGTAAGCACACATTGAACTCTTTTCCATATTCATATATTATAAGCAAAGAGAAATCCATCAGGTAATGGACCATGGCTATCTCTCATGGATTGACTAGGACTGCCTCTCTCCTAGAGCCATAGCCACGACCCAGAGAAGTCCGCCATCCCCCCAAAGTGGCCCACCCCCTGGTAATACCCATGTTCTTGTGGATGTGACACGTCTAATGGTCAGAAAGCAGACCAGCAAAAAATAAGATTTTCATAACCCAAAGAGACCATCAACTAGGCATAAACTCAGTTTTTATCCAAAGCTTATAAATAATCTTTTCCTTAGCTATGTCATCGTTAGTTTGAAATGAAGTAGAAATTATCTTTTATCACTCCTAAATGAAGATGACATGTATACTCCAAAAATAGGCCAGTACTATTACAGGGGCTGCCTTGCCAAATTCAAAATGCATCTTTGGCCTCAAAAAAGCTACATTGATGCACTACAATTTTTTAATGCAGAAAGCAGGCTATTCTTACATGCCATCTTTATCCCCAGCTAAGCTAAACAAGGCCACCTGGAACTGCCACAGAAGGAAATAAATATTTTCCCGGGCTCCCTTCTGGTATGCAAGGCCTAGGCACACTCATCGCCTTTTGATGCGTATGCTCACGCTTTGTTGTGTGCTTGGCCATGTACAATGAGAACATTTGCGAAGCAACCTTGCACTTCCAGGATCTTGCCCAAGGGAGCTTAAAAAAAAAAAAAAAACAAGTAAGGAAAAATGTCTTCTTCCCACCAGGCTCTGCTGGCCCAGTACCTGAGCTCTGCCATTCCATGCCAGCTCCCAGAATGCACAGCTGCAATGCAAAGGCATCCTGTGGGGCTGGACACCCCCTGACCTGCGAAAATCCATCTCAGTGACTCACATAGCTACAGAAGGGCAGCCTCTCTTTTCTTCCCAGAGAACATGGTGGATCTCAGCATAGCTCTGCATGACATTCTGAAACTTTTTCTTGCAAAATTTAGAACACGGTGGTTGTGACTAAAAAAGTGAAGCTTTTATATAAATTAATATAGTGGTATTTGCGGGGTAGCAAGTGGTTTGTCCAGTAATAGAAAAACAGGCCTCTTGTCAGAACACTCAATAGGGTCACAGAGTTTATATGTAGCTTTTTCCTTAAACCTTCTATTGAAAGTTTAGAAAATCAATTTTTTAAACCCATTATTTTTAACACTTGTTTTATATAGCTTTCCAGGTCATAATTTTGACTTTCCTTTACCTATGGTGATAAGGGGTACATTTTCAGAGTTGCTAAAATGAAACCCAAGAAAAATTCTTAATGAATGGCCTGTTCTTTCTCATTAAAAAAAAAAAAAAAGAAAAAAATGTGCCTGTCTTTGTCATTGGATAATTAAAAATTGTAGATTCTATTTCTGTAACTCTTGCCTTGAACAAAGCACAAGTTACTTGCTTTTAATACATACTACTGCACAGAAATTTCATCCCTGTCCCAATTATACCCTTCTGAATTATTCTTCTCTACTAAACAGCAGACTTACAAAGGATTGGTTACCTAGCATTGACGGAGCTTTGCAAGGTGCACATATCAGAAGAGGCAGAACTGGCTAGAAACCATTTCCACCCCTAGTGAGCATATTACTCATGATTGCTTGGGGAAAATACTGGAAATATTGCTTCTGTGTAAAGTTTACAATTTCAGTTGTCAGCTCTTGGCCACACAGCTATTCTCGCATATAGCTTTAGAAGCAAAGTGTAGCCAGGCCTCTGTGACGATGGTTGGCATTCACATCCAGTTTGGTGAATGCCGATCTCAGAAACCACTAATCACTGGAGTTAATTCACACCCTATCCCTCTGAGGCAGGTCACTGTGTTATCCTTATTTTATAGATGAGGGGAAAAGGATGGAAATTTTAAGTGACTTGTCCCAAACACAGGTTAGTTTATCGACCAAGATTAAAGGGTGCAAAATTAGGGATAGGATAGGTAGGAAGCCTAGGAACTAGAAGGAGAAAGGAGATAAGACCATGGTAGGAATCAAACTGGAGGAATTTTCTCCAAGGGGCTTCTAAAATCCAGAGAGAAATCTGGCCAACTTCATATGCACATAGTTCACTGGGCCAAAACGTCTTTTGTAAAAGTATAGTCTCTCACTTGGGACTCAAATTCTCTTCTAATCTATTCCTCTGCCTTCATTCCTACACTGAAACTCCTTGTTCCGTAGAGAACAGTTGCATCTGCATCAACTATCAGCAGAATGGAGACGTGAGTCTCTCAGTCCCCATTAGGTACCTGCCTCCTCAGCCAGGAACACAGCCAAAATCGTCTCTGTGCACTTGGTCTCTGCTCCGCCTCGGCTGTTGCAGGCCCAGCTCTCTGCAGCTTCTCCAGGCTCTTCCTTTCCAAACCAGTCCCCCAAGGCAGGTGTGAGATGAAGAAAGAGTGAGAAGGGCAATGGGGCCCACCAGGAGGTGTCATGTCCTCCTGGAGCCATCTGCTCATTGAAACACAATCACTGTTTCTTGGGACCCATAAGAAGTGTCACCCAACTTCTATTAGTTGACAAACTAGCTTGGGAGAGTGAAGAACTTGTATCTTTTCTCTAGATGTTATTAACCAAAGTAAATTCTCATTCAAAATCCAGGCCCACCTGATAATAGTGATTGTCTGGACTATTCAGTATGACAAACCATTGAGTATGTGTCTGTCATGTCTGCGTCAGAGGTTGTACAAGGTGCTGAGGAAACAGAGGTGACACTCCTGGCTCCCATCAGGTGAGGGAAACAGAACATTAATACAATGCACAAGTGTGATGATGACCGTCAGGGCACTGTGGTGTCTGAGTAGGACAGGGTTATATTGCAAGACGCTCCTGTTAGCAGCCTCGCTGGACTATCTTCGGTTTGAAGCTGCAACCCTGAAACTAACAGCCCAGGAACATCGCTGCTTTAGGAGCAAGTTGCCTTGCCACACCCAGACATACGTGAACCCTGACTGTCAGGGACTTAGTTATGCCCATTATAGGCACCACCTCATTCATTTCTCACAAAATACCATGAAGAAGGCACCATTATTTTTCCCATTTTACAGATGAAGGGACTAAAAAAGGAACAGCTTTTTAAAACTTAGAAAACCCATACAGGTGGAGAGCCTAGGATTTGAACCCGAGCGACCTGACACCAGAAATTCCATTCGCAACTATTCCACCAGCTGCTTCTTGATATCCATCTAAAATAGCTATCTAACCCCTACTAGAGACCACCAGCCGGGCACACTCTCCATCCTTCCTGAGCTGTTCTGTTAGAATGGTCTTCCTGACTCTATGCTGATTCCTATCTGTAGGTAACTCGTGTTCACTGAATGTAATACCTTATCCTTTATTTTTTGCAAGAATGTGCAGGATGTGTTGAATAGAGCAGACCAGAAGCAAAGGAAATGGTTCAAAATGCCATTTCTTTAATTCAGAAGTGAGTGAGTAGACCTGGAGAAGAATTATTAGGGAAGGGAGATATGATGACTTGGAACTAAGGTAATTTCTAGAAGAGGGTACCTTGTGGTCAGTCTTCAGCCAGAAGCTAATGGTTAATACCCCAGAAATTATGCAGATCTCAAGCTTTCATATAATTAGGATTGATGATACCATCTGTCCACTTTTACTTTTTTATCAATTGGTAATAAAGTCTGAAAATTTTTGAAAATTACATATGCTATTCATAATAAAATAGTAAGATGTAAATTCTCTAGGGTTCGAAGCTGCTCCTCTTTATGGTTTAATAAGTATATCATGTGCTTTTGGTAAAATATTATTCTGCTGGTCAATGGCTCTCACTTGTCAGGGGATGTCCTATTCCAATGAAAACACCAGTAGGAGCAATGGTAAAACTGGTGACATCATAAAGAATTAAAAGTCTGCTGTCCTGTGTCCAGCCATCTCCTTATTAAACAGAGAAAGGGTTGGTAGGTACTATATGTGGACCTAAATAAATAAATTAAGAAACTCATTTCACATAGGCCACCAAGCAGTCATGAAATGTTAATGACTTTTAGTCACTTCCAACCTGGACAAAATTCAAGCCAATGACCTATGGGTGAAAGGCGCTATAGATCCCATTACCAGTCCCCTGGACCATCTAGTCGCCCCTGACAAGGTATTTTATCATACCTAGCACAGTGCGGTACGATCGTCCAAATTCCTACACCATCAAAAAATCTTCTTCTACTATGTAAAATAAAAGAGAGCATTTTAAAGGGAGGCAGAAGGCCTACGTCCTTAAATAAAGGAGCAATAAAAAAAAAAAACTTTTGGAGGAAGGTACACATGGGTATATATACACACATATACATAGCATTGAGCGATTTTTTAAAATTCCAATATTTTTTCATCATGTTTACTTCACGGCACATTTGATTCTGCCTCTGGATATTTAGTAAACTGGCATATCTTGGAGTTCCATTAAAAAAGTCATTAGTTTTAGTTTAACATTTGTATAAAACTGATTCTTTAAGCCCATGGTGCTTTCTTTCCTAGCTTGTTTTTAAGTGTCATAAATAAATGACTTAAATGTCCCACAAGACAAATGTTCTTTAATCATCTAATGCACTCATTTATCCTGAGCCTTAACCTTAGTCCTAAATTAAGTCTGTTGCAAAAACATAACTTCATCTACAAACACCCATCAATCCTACATGGTTTTGATAAGCGCATTTAAAAAACATAAACAATCAGACAGTTGTCAATCTGGGTGAAGCCGAGTCCCATTTAAGAGTTATTCGCCAGAAGCCATATTTCATGCCCATGGCGCCAATAGAATTTTAACAGAATGGCTGGTATTCAGGCCTTTGCTGGGAGTTCATATTGTGAAACTGGGGGCGGGGCATGGGGACACGGTTTACCAGAGCATAAAATGAAACAAAGACGAAACAAAAGATAAATCTTATTCCACACCAGCTAGGACTAGATTCTGTTTTATTTGTTTTGGGGAAACTATTAATACTTTGACCATGTTGTAAATGCATTAAACTTTCATGATCACATATTTAGTAAATTGCATGTCGTGCCTTTGATTAATTTTCATTTGTTCGTGCTCCTAAAAAATCTGTCAACGAATCTAGCTGCTCAGAGCGTATCCATGAGTAATGATCACCGAAAGGTTTGGTGCAAAGAGAAACGGAGTGAAAGTTTAATGGAATAAACACTTGACTAAATTGGGTACTTAATACCTCATAACTAAGAATTGACCTAGTTTGGTGAAATCTTAGCTTTGACAGATTCCCAGTTTAATTCTGAATTAACTCGTATGTCTTTCACTTACCAAGGGCTCTGTTTCACAGCAGGGCGAGGATGATCTTCCCCTTTTTCCTCTGGCTTCAGAGTTATTGCCACAGAGCCCCTAAAGGCTGTTGGATGCTTCCCCCCACCCCCCCACTGGGTCTTTAAAATTTTTTAAAAATAGATAAGAGCATTCAGCAAATAGCTAGATTGAGAATAAACTCAAAAATTATCACCAGGGCCCTTCCTCTGGCACAATTTGTCAAATCTGCTGATAGGAAACAAATTCTATTCATAAAGATTTCATTTGGGAGGGGGGGACTCTTGTGATTTGGTAGCAATTCAATTATAGTTTTGTGAGATAGTGAGTCCGGAGAGGGAATCCAGACTGACAAGAAATATGACAGGACAGTTACAGAGTGTTTATGCAATTAAACTTTCACTGACAATACCTGCAGAATGATGAATGCGTGGGCGGAGGTGTGTGAGCGCAGGCGATGCCGCACAAGCATTGCCCATTTTTCATTATTATACAACTGTTCAGATCTTTCAAGAACAGCCTGAAGTGAGGTGCAAAAGACAGTGCTGTTCTGCAGCATGTTAACCAAATGCCTTTTTTTTTCATTCCATCCCTCCAATGGGTCTTGATGTGCCAGATGATAAAAGAACATCTATTTTAGAAAAATGTTTCGAAAAGATTAAGATTTACCCTGAGCTTGACATATATTAATTTTGGATACCAAAAGAGGGTTTTATTCTTTTTTTCTATCTGCAACTTTATGTCACTTCCCAACCAATAGAAGAGTGCATAATTAAACTGTTGGGTTATTCATTTTATGCAAGCAGGTGCAAAGGGCACTATAAAAGTGGGATTTTACTGATGGTAGATTAAGAAAGAAAGGAGAAACTTAAAAGCCTTTTGTAGAGAACCACAAAAGCTTACAGAGGAGATTAATTTGGTTGGGTGAAGTCTGTATTATAGTGCTTTGGTCTTCCAAGGATATATGAAATCAGGAAAGTTATAGAACTTCACAGCCTCTGGAAAACTGACTATGTGGACTTTTTCAGGTCGTTAACAACCCTTATTTGGTGTCTTTATGTGAGACTGTCAGGTTTTGGGGGGACAGGATGTGATTTTTATTTTTTTAAACCAGCATTCAATGTATATGAATGTCTTAAAAACAGCTTGAATTTAATCTGTGCAGACTTCACCTTGGCAAAGTCAGCAGTGCCCAGAATAAAGACTGACCCAGTGGCAAAGCCTTTCAGACCCCAGGGCGTGGGTGCTTCCTTGTGCTGAGGTCACGGAGAAAAGAGTTCCAGCCTGTGGTACAAACATGCAAAGGGTTGTAGTGAAAACCATGTGTCTTTCCCTAATATTTATACATCTATTTAAATTCATGAGATTTCCCTCTGGTAATTACCATACTGTTGTGTGTATCTATGAGTTTTGATTTTTGTTGTTTTTGTTTGGTTGGTTGGTTGGTTTTTGCCTGATCCCTTACCAGAGGGAAAGACTGGGGGATAGAATAGGGTAGATGGAGTGAAATAAAAATAAAAATAATGAGAATTTACTAGGGGACAGAAAATTATATCTATCCTCAAAACATTCATTCATTCATCTTGACCTCTGGTAAGCTGTTATTGATATCATTTTTTTTTTGGTTTGGTGTTGTTTTGTTTAGAGGTCAAAGCTCCTTTTTAACAGTTGTATCTCCTTTGGGAACATTAAAAACCTTGAACTTTCACATAGAAATATGAAGTTGTTATGACGGACGCCCATTATCACTTGTGTCCAGACCCCGGGCAGGGAGGCACCATTGCAGGCCCACCTGGGTGACTGCCCTCCTGAGCCGAGCTTGTGACTCAGCCCCGAGCTTCCACACGCCCAGATGGCGGTTATTATAAATCACACTCACATCAAAGTCCTACAGACTTTGTTCACACAATCCCATCAATTGTGTAAATTCGATGAAATAACCAGTCACTTCAGTATCAGCTAAAATCAGTCTATCTTGTTTGTATTACAAGTGGGTTGTCCACACATTTC
Source organism: Mormoops blainvillei (assembly GCA_004026545.1). Lineage (NCBI taxonomy): Eukaryota > Metazoa > Chordata > Mammalia > Chiroptera > Mormoopidae > Mormoops > Mormoops blainvillei. Next base: position 181,406 of record PVJD01000618.1, on the reverse strand, counting down.
TGTCAAAATGATCAATTCAGAAATCCTATATAAATCATGGTTTAAATATAAGAAAATCCTCTCTTTTGCCAAAAAGCTGCACTCTGTTAGATCCCCTAAAAAGACTTTGATTTTGTCAAATGTGATTTTTAATATGCACTAAAACTGATAGTTAAGAAAATATTGTTTTCACATTACTTAGGTGTTAAAATTACACAGTGGTGTTCCTTTATTTTCAAAAACCAAACCTAATCCTGTTAATTCAAAGTGAATAACAAACAGGACTAAGACTTTTTCCCAAGTTGTTACATTTATTCAACCTGCTTGTGTTTTGTTCTTCATCATAATTATTTCCAAGTCAAATCTGCACTGATTTCCTTGCGGACTGGCGTACCTCTGACTAACTTAAAGAATTGAGCTGGGATAATTCACACAATTCCTCAGGGGTCATGTTCACTGTTTTTTTTCAAGGACATTTTTATTACAAAGCTGATGAAATTTGCATATTAATTCATTTCTTTCAATTTTTTAAGATTAAATGTTGTCAACATGTATCAGTGCAAGGCTCTGACAGCACTGATGAAATGGGTCAGTCAAGCTTGAACATTTAGAGCGATGCAGCCATCTGCAACCCCCAGCCCCTCGCGGGGCGCTCTGCTACCATTGTACCTTGATTAAAAAAAGTTTTATTCAATGCAAGATATTAAAACATTATCTAAGAAATGATACGTGTTAGTCGTTCCATTTACTCAGAAAGTGAATTTGACAACAAAATGGATCTAAGAAGATCCTTGCTGACTCAGAGCTAGGGCTCTGTCAGTCTTAAGTAAACTACCGTCAAGAAAGCCCCCCAAAAGTTTTAAATTTGCTGAAAGGAACTTAAGAGAGAACTTGAGTTTAATGGGGTTTTTTTTTCCCCTGGTGAGATTGAATAGTTAGAGGACTCTTCCCATCTGTATTCTAGGTCAGATGTGAGAATGGGGAGAGCTGATAGAATGTCAAAGATCCATTGTAGCTTATTTCCCAGAGTCCTCAGAGAGGGGCCTGCCCTTCATCTTCTACACAGCTAATAAACACGAAGGCTCTTTGGTCACATCTAAAGCCCTCACAAAATGGCATCAGTATTTGTGTGGAGATCTTCATTTCTGTTCACATATCCAGCCTGAACACTCAGCTGCGTTATTTCCCCAATTTCCTTACAGGTAAAAAACACACTTCCATCAGACACTCTCAAAGAGCAAGACCACCTAAGTAAGAAATCCCTTTAAGTGTTACATTGCCTTTCTGTGTGAACCCTGATGGCCTTTTCAGATCTTTTTCCTGTGTAGAAGTCTCTTTGTGATGTACATATGCCTATAATAGACTCCAGAGGCCTTGCAATGGCACCAATTGTTAGTCTCCCTGCTGCGTTGGAGTAGCAAAAAACCCTACCCCCTCATCACTTCATCTGGACCCCCAACTGAAAGGAGTCCATCCACAGCGTGGAAAGTCCCTGCTTGTACTCTGAGGTTCTTGAGGGAAGACCTCACAGAACCACTGGACCCAGTTTTTTCAACTGCTGTCTGTCTCTGCTTGCAGATGGTCACCTCTGGGGAGCTTCTGTAGCGGTTCATAGCATTGAAAAAAATTAAGAAGCATTTTCTTTAAATATAATGTATAGGTAAATCTGCTCATCTACTAGCCACATTAGAGACTCTAATTTATAAGATTTTCATCTTTTAGCAATACATGTACACTGGTTAATTCCTAAGCAGAACATTCACCAATATGTGTACAACACCACTGGCTAGAAAAGTTTGTTTCCTAAAGTTGCGGGTGGGGTGGAAAAAATAAACCCTGCATAGTAAGAAGGGAACAACAAAAAGAGAAGGTGGTCTCAGAAATGGCTTTATCTTGATTTTGAATTAAACTCCCAAACTCATATTAGATTGGAAAATAAAAATCAGACTTCACATTGTCAAGTTGGAAAATGTCAGGTATGAAATATTTAAACTGTAGAATACAGTCTTCGACTTTGGGTTATAAAACTTTAATTTTGTGAGTTGGTAGCACTCCAATAGTTCAATATTTTTAATTCTACAAATCCATGTTTATTAACTTTCAAGGTTTAAACAGTATCACCAAGTCTATTGAAACTAAATTATTCTGACTTGTGAGAGCTATAGGGTAGCTATAATTTGTTTTCTATTTCTACATAAGTGACAAAGACAAAAGAAAGAACAAATAAAAGGAATTGATTGCCACACAATCCCTTTTTATACTTTCAAAATGACCTAAAACTCTAGCTGATGATTAAAGCAAAGATTTGAGCCTGCAGTTTTAATTATGGAGTTTTCCTGCATAAGTTAGGAGGTGCTTAAATAGGGTTACCCCATGTCGTTAAAAAAAAAAAATACTTCCATAAGGTTATTGCTGGGGAGCTAACTGTATTCCTCTCAAAGGAATAGTGCCTTCTTGTCTTTTCCCTATTTAGGAAGTATCAACTTACAACAGTTTTTAAAATCTCTACCTCAATTTCATGATTCAAAGAGAATACCAAAATTATTTGCTCTTGGCAGTGATAACTTTTTATCTTCCTCCAATTAGCACTCTTTTCTTGTAACTCCCTAAACAGCTCATTCCTATTCCTGGTGATTATCTAACATGTCACTGTTGATTTATTTAGCATTTTTCAGCACCTACTATGTGCTAAGAAAATGAAGTACTGTAATGAGTTGGTTGTGACATCATAGAAAGAGCTCTGCCCCAGGAGAGAGAGACCCACATCCCACTCCTGGACCGCCACTGCCAGTGGGCTCCACCAAGCATGTATTTTACCACTTGGAGCTGCCGTCCTTCCCCCTGAATGAAACTAGTGTTTACACGGGGTTCCTGGAGGGCATCGCAGACATAATAAGAAAACCTGAAGTGCTTTAAACAGCTGATTAGAGAAACACATTTGGTAAATAATGCGGCAGGAGTCTTTTAAGGTGATCTTGCGATTGTTCTGTTTTTCTAGGTGAACGCTGGTCTCTTGGATTTTTACCCTCTAAAACCATATCCATAGCAGCTGCTGTTGACTCTAACATCCAAGTTAGATTATCCAACACAGCTTTGATGAAATTTATTCCTCCACCTAACTTAATCTGTATGTGATTTAGTTTGCTGCCAGGGAAGGAAAGTACATTTGCTGTAAACCCAAACTCCTGGTTGCTAGCAAGAAAATTCAGTATGTTTTGCTTATTGCTTTTGTTTCACATATAATGTATATGACTTCATGATGATTTGCTCAGGGAGGGGAGGCTGAGGAGTTACCCTTGCATCTAGAATCTGCTGAACATGCTACAAAAGCATTACCTATTTCGGAGTTCCCCAAATCAACTTGCAATGCCAAGTTACTCTCCTAAGAGCTATTTTCTCTACAAATTTATGAGCTCACAGTACATGCTTCTTTTTCAATGATACATTCAGTGATGGGTCTTTCCTGGGCTTTGCAAAGCCTTGTCTTTCTCGCCCTTCTTGTCTACGGAGCCGGCTATTGCTGCTCTGGGCCCAGTGTCCTCCAGCTTCCGAGTGCAGGAGAATCTTGTTCAAAATGAAGATTCTTGTCATGACCTTGGACGTCCTGATGCCTAGTTACATCACTGAAGCTCTTCTGAGCCATCTTTGTTCTCTCTGTAAACCTGCTTCCGTGTCTTTCGGACGGCAGTCCTGTTCCCCTTCTCCAAGGGCACATTTGTCCAGGCAGCTGGCACCCACAGCCACGACTCACACATGGATCATCCAGTGGCTGGGGGGAGCTTTTGCCCTTGAGATGATTACAAGTTAGAGTAAACAGGTTTTGAATTCTTTATTCTCCAAATCAGAAAACCCTGTCTCCTTTTTTTCTTTCTTTCTTTTTTTTTTTTTTGACATATCATTTAATTATGAGGGATGGGGAGAAGTTGAAGACAATATGTTTATGGTATCAATACAAATAAAAGTTCAGTCTTTAATAATATGCTAGTGAAATAAGCAACTAACCCAGTCTCCAAAAGCAGCCAGGTCCAAATGAACCGTAATCAGTCTTCTCAAGCGATGATAGGAAGGAATGGCAAGCCAGTACCCCGCGACTGTGGAGACGCATGCCTTCAGGGGGCAACTCATCCGCCAACCTACTAAAGCTTCACGAACAAGCACACCAAACACACATCTGTGTGTATCAAAAACAGTAGAATTATCTTTTGGTTTTCTCAATAACACTGATTTTCTTTACCTATGGTTCTATTAATGGTGGTGACATTTTACTGAGAGGTTGTTGAACTTGTTAAGGAATTGCAGAGTTAGTTCTTCAACCTAACCAGCATAGGCAGAGGAATTAGGCATACTGGGGTTTTTTTCTCAAATAGGTACAATTATAAGTGACTAGTGGAACTCTTCATTCTGAAAGAACTCTCTGTGCTCAATGCTTAAGAAGACTAGCCTCTTTCTACTGCACTTTGAGTGATTAGAGACGCATTTTGCGACTTGTATGCCCGCTCTCTGTGAAGCCCCATGCCTGAGCTGCCCTCGGGCAGCTGGGGTTCTGATGGCACATCGAGACGGTAAATGACAAGTTCCACAAGTCGTCACTCAGTTATAATCACAGGACTAGCAAGAACAAGTACAAGATGCCAAGAGACATAACAGGGTTGATGTCCAGAATTTCCAGAAGAGAAATATATATTAGATGTTTTTATTCCCATTTGTGATTAGAAAATAGCATAAAAGGAAGTTGTTGGTTTTAATTATATGAGTAAGCAGTCACGGTATTGGCCATGAAACTGAGCAGTTTTCTACCATCGTTAGAAGGAAGAAATAGTGCTGGCAATTTCATTCATTGAAGCTTAACTTACTTTAAGAGATGGATCTTGTTAAAGGACCTCTCCAGCCCTCAGAAGGTGGTCACAAGGCACCATAGGAATATATCATGTTGTAAAAGAATTTTATTCCTCAAAGGAGATAAATCGCATTTCTAGAATTTAAAGAAATATTGTCTCATCATTTTAAGTATCCACCTCCATCTTGCTTTTCACCTTAGTCTGAATTGGTGGTCACCTGCCCTAAAGGTTAGCTTTAAATTTTCTTCCTCAGACACATTTCACAAAGGAACCTTAAATATCCTAGTAGAATTTCCTGTGTAAATAATCCTTTACAGAAAAAAAGCATATATAAGAATATTCATTGTAACTTTTTTGCTCTTGCAAAAATAAATAGAATCGGCCTATGATTAATCTGTAATGGGACTTGGCCAGATTATACCCATAGACTAAAACACTACACTGCCATTAGAAAGACGACTGAAGACATGTACATTCACCTTCAGCACCAGTTCCAAGCTATTAAGCAAACGAACAACAACAACAAAAAGGCAAAGGGCAGAACAACACATGTGCCCCAAGGGCGCGACAGTAGCCACAGACCCTGGTGCATGCATAGCACATATCTGCCGGGATGTGTAAGAAACTGGGGACACGTAAGAAACTGCCCCTGGGAGATATTCTAGGAAACTGGGGGATCAGACTTGGGAGAGAGGCTTGTTTTCACTGTAGAACCTTCTGGATTGCTAGAACTTCTTTTTAACCACATGCCTGCTTTAGTTTTTATTTTAATGTTTTTAATTGTTAGAAAACAACATTAAGCATTTAAAAGCTGCGATAATCAATTACTTATTTAAAATATCATTAATTAAAATTAAGTAATCAAGTAAAGGGGAACTTATTTTTTAAATATATTTTTATAGCACAGCAGATCCTTCTGTAATGAAAACAGCCCTGCTACACTGTAAATTTGCATTTCTAATCTACCTGTTTTTCCTAAACCGAAGTGCATTCTTTGAGTAAGTTCTGGGAGCTTAGGAAAAAATTGCACTAAATCACCGATGGGTTAGCTCCTCCCACCCGTCTTGCGGAGGAAAAGGGCACCGGGAAAGCAGTCGCATTCATGGAGAAGGAGAAGGCAAGTCCGGACACAGCCCAGTGACCTCTGGCAACAAACAGTGCGCAGTGTGAAACGGGCACTAATAGAACTTTCAGTGCTGAAGCCATTTGCCTGAGCTACAGCAATTAGAACTGTAATTCAGGTTTGGGACTTTTCTTTGAGGTTTCACGGCTTATGAAGCCAACAGAACAGGGTTATTAAATCATAGCCTAGTCCCAAGTCAAAAAGATTTTTCTAAATGTAGAAGACAGGGAAAAATGCGAGCACCAGCTGAGCTGTCCTGTGGGTGAGGCGATGAAGCTGTCCACGGCTCTGCTAATGACCTGTTTTAGGAGCGCAGCTCATATATTCCAAATAACAGGGGGGAAAGAATTCCAAATAGCTTAACATCATTAAACCCAAAATGCTATTGGATCCTTCCTCTGTGGCATCATAAAATACCTTATCCAAGTGGAGAAAGGATATACTTGCTGTAAATCACGGAAAGTTTATGCCACCCCAGATGCAAACTTCACACTAACTTGCCCACTCTGGGGAAGGTTCATGGGCTTGCTTTGTTTGGGGGTTTGGCTTGGTGTTTTTTTTTAAGCAATAATAGTCTTTGTAGGATGGCTGCCGTGTCAGCATTTATCTTGAAACTCATGGATATGAGTTCTGACTAGAGTCACCTTTCTGACAAGTGTTATTGCGAGTGTGTTTTATATCCCTGTTCAGAATGGTTTCTAATGATAATGCTCTGTCTACCTCGCTGCTTCACACTAAATTATAGATGCCACGATGACAGGGCAAACTGCATCCACGCGCGGAGCTCTGTGTGATGTCAGTGCCTCCACCCCTCTGTGCCTGGAATTAAAAATGGGAAGCAAAGATATGCAAAACATTTGTGCTTAAAAATAATGTTCTGTCAGTTATTAAACAAGTGATATTTCATTTAATCAGCTCAAGGGATTATTTTAAATGAAAAGGCAGAGAGGATGATTTTATTAACACATTCCTGCCCTAGAGTCCTACTGTAATAATTCTTTACCTGCCTAAATTAAAAAGTTATAATTCAACCTGTCTATAGGAAGAAGTTCTGGGTGATTGGATTTTATTAGTTCTTTTATTTTCAGTTGCTCGCAAATGGACGTAAAGGCTGAAAGCTTATCCTACAGCAGAGAGAATGTTTTAGCTACTTAATAAATCACCCCTTCTCTAGACGGTGATTGTATCCAGGACTTATAAAGCAAGTATGCTTCTGAATACGGTATTTTATCGAAATGGGGTCTGTCTGACCAATCCACTTACATATTTGAACCTCCCTGCAATTCATTCCAGCACATATTTAAACCAATGTGGGAGACTTCGCTGCTATCCAACATGTATTTCTAAATGTTATTTAACTGCCAATTACATATAAAGCACTATGTTAGGATCTGAAGGAAGAAGAGACGAACAGCTAAATAAAACTGCACTTCTGGCCTTCGTTGGGCTTACAGGCTAGTAGAGGAGGCACCTACCTAAACAAAGAGTACCAGGGAGTTAGTGAAACAAAGGGGGAAGGAAAAGGGAATGGAAGCAGCCGACTCCAATACCTACACTGTCCAGTGCAAGGAAGCATAATCATTGTACAACCACTTATGAATATGGTGTCTTACAGCTTAGCAAGTATTTTCAAATACATGAACATATATGCTCTTCTGAGTCCCAGAACCATCCTGGGAAGTTAGAAGTATACTATTTCCATTTTACAAGCGAGAAAACTGCAAATGCAGAAATAAATAAATTTTTTCTGATCATTGATCTCATGATTTAAACCTGAACTTCAAAGTTCTTATTAAAGTTCTTATTGAACTTATTAAAGCAAAATTGCAAACAGCTAAAACTGTTTCCTAACAGTTTTAGGAAACTTTTGGTCCTCCCATGTCAGGCAGCACACTGAATACAAAACTGTATAGTATGGACAAAGGGCATTGTTCTTAGAAAAAGAGTTTGCTCAAATTTTCACAGTAGACCACGATTCTAAAAGAGAGTAGGAATTATTGTTCCAATAGAATACTTCATCACTTATTGTATCTGCCTTTTCATTAGTGTCCCTGACTTGTTTTCATTTTTTCCAGGAGAATAGGCTGTGGCATAGGAGTTCCAGTTTGCATGGTATTTGGACACAGTTCCACTCCCAGCTGCCTTTTGTCCCATTCATTTCTACCAAGAGGGTGTTGCAGCAGCTCTTTAAAGCCCTGTCTGTTCATTCATTCATTCATTCATTCATTCATGTCTGCATTTGTTGAGTACCTTCAGTGTTCCAGCTGAGTCAGCCTCCACCCATAAGGCAGTATGATTATTAGGACATTAATTTGGTTATTCAACCCAAACTCTGTGTGCAGAGATCCCTACCAGACTCTTTAAAGGACATAAAGATGAAAAAGAAATGGGACTTTTCCTGAAGGCTCTTAAAATCTAGTAAGAGAAGGAAATTGGAGACAACTGTGTGGAAGAAGCAATACAAAATCAAGGTATTATGGCAGGGAAAAAATTATCAAACTGTTCAGTCTCCTAGAGAGAAGGCAAAAGAAATTAAAAGGAGTATTTTCAGCTCCTTTCAGAAGTAGCTCTCTAGAGAGATGTCCTTCATCCCATGTTAATGGTCATACTCTTTCAAATTCTCTTCAAACATGCAAAGGATATCGGTCATCTAGTTCCTGCTCCCACCCAATGTTGATAGTTATCGCTGTCCCTTGGACAGGACTATCTTTGGCTATATAAAGAAGCAGGGAATTCAGCCAAAAATGCATTTGGTGGGAGAGTGGCTTTCTGTTGCATTTGGAACATACTCCTATCATTTTCATTCATTTTCAGTCCTTTTGATGGATCTCTCCAATTGGAAAGAATTCAAAACCAATTTCAGTACAGATGCAAATAGTGCTAACAAATTATTCTATAAATATACCACCAATGGCAAAACTTTGTGCAGTTAATAGCTCTTACTTAGCAAATAAGGAAACTGAAAAACAGAAGCTGTGTCCATATGAGGAAAGCAGATTGATTCTGAATCTTTTTGGTTCTTCTGGTCAACATGACTGTGCTACCTACAACCTAGAAGAACCCTAACATTCAATGTGTTGGCTCAGGAGCCACAAGGATTTATATCTTTTTAAAAGTAACTTGTCATTTGCCAGCTCCTATTCTAGATGTGTGTGTGTGGAAGGTGAGGGAGGGCCTGTGGTGGGCAGGGAGACAGAGACCTTCTCCTAACTCTCGTTAGCGGAGAAGGAGTAAGGTAGAGCCAACTTGCAAATCGGGGTTGAGGAAGCCATGGATGGGAGTCAATGAATGTATCTCGTCTTCTTTCACTGGAAATAGGTTGATATTTCTACACACAAAATGTCAACCCCAAAATTTCCACTTAAACATGTAAGTCACAATTTGTGGCACTCTCTCTCTCTCTCTCTCTCTCTCTCTCTCTCTATATATATATATATATATATATATATGCTAACTGATAACAGCATAACTGTTATTAACTGTTGATGATAATGATATATGCTATATTGATATATATCAAACTTTTTGACTAAATTATGACTTTCTATTTAATATAGTAGATAATGAAATATAAATGACATCCTCAATCAACTTATTTTCTTCAGAAATTGCATTAGATAAAGGGAGGAAAATTCAGGTTTGGGAGAGGAGAATTTCTATATTATTTAACATAGAGATGTTACAAAACTTATCACCTAAAGATGAATGTTTTAATGAACAGTATTATGACATTAAAAATTCTCCTAGCCTTAGTTCTTCTAGGATCAGGGGGCTTACTTTTAGGTTGAGAATTATAATAGTTAAAAATCTACAACTGTCATATATGGGAAGCAGTAATCCATGATAGTGATAAAAATAACAATAATAATAGCAGCAAATAACTAATGAGAACTTTCTAGGTGCCAGGTAATGTGTATATATATTATCACATTTAACTCTCACCAGACCCTTTGAGGTTGGAACCATTTTTAACCCCATTGTACAAGAGAGTAAAAAAAAATTTAAAAAGCCAGAAGGGTTAAGTAACTTATCCCAAGGTTCTACACCAATAGCAGTGGGGCAGAATTTGAACTTGGCGCTCTGACCCTGCAGTCCGTGCTGTCCTTCACCACTCCGTGTCAAGGACAGGACTCTAAAGTCAGAGACACTTGATTGGAGTCTTTTTTCAGAGCTGGATAACCTTGGACAAGCAATGTTAAGTTCCAAGCCTCCGTATCTTTATTTGTAAAATGGATATAATAATTCCACCTCAAAGGGTCATGTGAGGTTGAAAGAAAACCCTGTAGAAAAGCACAAAGTGAAACCCCGTATTCCAGCCCATTACTCTGCATGTAAATATGCGACAAAATCTAAGGGATTTCTAGAGGGAAAAAAATGGTGGAGGCTTGCGATGACAAATTGAAGTGAAAAGTTGGAGGCTAATATAAATTTTGAAATTAAGACTGTATACATATAAATTATAATGTGTATACATATAATTTTTATCTCTGCAGATGATTTCATTTAACTTTTGGGTTCTCATTACAACTGTTAATAGATTTTTAGGTTAAAATTAATTGTTTGTTGAGAACAAACTTAAAAGATTAACATGAGATTAACTGAGCAGATCATTCTCAGAACCTGGAGAATGAGCTGCAGCTATGGCTGTGGTTAAGACATTATTTTACTCCTCCACTACAACAGACTGCATAAAAAAAAATCTCAAATATAAAAATAAAGAGTAGTTCATGCATAAAGCATGATGCCCTGAAGCATATTAGATCTGTTTATCTCTTTGTTTAAAATGAATGCTCCTTGGTATAGTTTACATAACATGGCAGGGATCAGCTTGATAAAGTGTTTATATCACCTGGGGAACACACCGGCTCATTTCCTCAACACCTTTCCACATGACTAGCTTTCCCGCAAGTGTAATAGCAAACAAAGTTTTAATAGGTCAAGAGCAGAGTAACTGCTCACATTAACAGGAGGGAGACAGGGGCTTGACGTGCACCGAGGCTAATAACTGACACTTTCAGCATGCATTTTTGAATGCTGCTTAATGGGGAGTTTAGAAGGAAAGGCTTTTATAAAAGCCTGAGATTACTTACAAGCTCTGGGTAGAAGGAGAATGGAAAGTAGGGCGGCGGCATTGCTGAGCATGCACACTCGAAAATGTGGGTGCACTTGAAGGCAGGTGGCTCATAAACCATTTCTTCATCTCCTGTCTCCTTTAGGAAACTCACAATTAACTGCATTATTAAGCCTAAGGATTTATCGCATCTCTTCCATTTTCTTTTGAGCTGTCCAAAGTAAGAGAGGCTCTCATTTTTATTTGCTTGTTGTCTAAGTAAAGCTGCTACTTGGGGACTGTTTTAGGGTCCTATCACATCGGTTTTGCTGAAAGCTGCAACAAGACAGATAAACATATGATCTATCTTGAAACTTTTTTTTTTTTTTTGGCCTACTAGAGTCGGGGGAGTTGAACATCTTTCTCCTTCCTTTCTTTCTTTGCAGTTTTGTCTTCCACGATTATTCGTGAAGTTAATAGCATCGACAGAGTTCATAGACCCCCTTTTTCCCCCAGAAGCACACACAATAAGTTTTAATAAAGTTTTGAGAATGTTCAAATGAATAGCTATGTTGCTAGCCCCGGCTTTGGCAGCCGTGTGTGACAGAATATGCTCAATATTGTATTTCTCCTTTCCGCATTACCAAGGGGAGGCAAAATCTGCTGCTGTATTTAAACAGGAGAATGGACAGACTTCCTTTTGTTGCAAAGCCTGTGTCTTTTGTGGGCACACTGTAATTGAAGCTCCTTGAATAATACAGGATGTGGAGAAGCTCTGCAGAAAAAGAATTGGGAGTTCATGTGGAATGTTCCTCAGATACTACCCACTGTAGCAAACAGGAAACTCTGTCAATATATGTCCAGGCTCCTGAGGGATACAGATCTGTAACTGAATCACAGGTAAATAGATGGATTAGATATGGCAGTGGCGGGAAACACATGCTGCAGAACGAATCCATGAGAGCAGTTTTATAGGGCCTGCCTTCTCTTTTCATAAGGAAACGAAGCCAAATAATCTGACAAGGGCGAAAATCAAATCATCTGTCAAGTTCCTCTACCCTTCATTTATCACACAGTTTAATACCATAATGAAAAATAGCAAATGGAAAATGAAGTGAATGACCAATGAAAAATGCATTCTCTGAGGATACGGCAATGTGTTATTAGCCTAAATCCTCCGCCCCTGTACCCGTATAACTGCTGGGGGAGGCTCTGTGGTCACACAACCCTTTTCATTCAAGTATGACAAATCCTGGGATGGCATTAGCCCTTGGTATATATACAAGCTTCCCTCCATCCTTCGGTCCTCTCGGGCTCCTGCATTTTTTCGTCTCATTTGTACATCGAAATCTGAGCTAGTGGCTGTATGTGAACAAGGGCCCAGGAACCCTATACTCAGCACAGAAATTTAGTGGAAAGACAGAATAAAATTATAATTTATGGACAGTCCACTACATGCCAAAGACTGATCTTCACAATCACCGTGTAAGATAGTCTGAACCCCATCTTCACAACTGAGAAAACTGAAAAAAACCAGAGCAAGTAAAGTAACGTGTCCAACCTCTAAACGTGGTAGAGGGAAAATGGGGACCCAGGCCCAGCTGACAGCACACCCTATGTCCTCCCCGCGGACCTCGCTGCTGCCCATAACCCAAGAAGATAGAAATGTCCCATAAAGTAGTTGCTCAGGAACCTGAGCAGGAGTAAAGAGAATAAAAAGGAACTTGGTAGATGGCTTTAAATGAAATATCTAGCCCATAACAGCTAACATTTACTGAGCACTAAGTATGTGCTCAGCGTGTCTCACAGTAGAGTGTGTTAACTTGTTTGATCCTCACGATAATCTTAGGTGCGGGTATGACTCTTAATATCATTTCCAGATGGGGACCCGAGGCTCCGAGAAGCCAGGAACTCGCCCAGGTTTACACGGCCAGCGGGCGGTAAAGCCAGGAATCTGCCCTAAACAGCCGGCCCCGAGCCGTCTCTCCAACCACTACCTCCCCCTGCCAGTTACGCCTACAGACCAGGAGGGGAGTGAGGACTCACCTGGGTCCAAAACAAAGATATATAGTACCCTGTTGGTTTATTATAAGGAAAAACTATTATTAATAAAATAGGTTAGGAACAGCAATGAAATAGTTCCATTTAAATACCACCACCCATTAAAATAAAATATCATTTATCCTCAATCCTCCTGTCCAAACAGGAAGAGAGATAACATTTATTTTACACACTTGGTACAGTCTAGCAGATTGTGGGTACTCAAATCAGTCTCTTGCTCCTAAGCCACGATGATTAATAAGGCAGAATATATTTATTTCTGAGGAGCAGAGGAGTTGATTCTGATTTCGACAGTATATGCTGTTGAGCTGCAAAACAAAATTGACCTCAGCATAATTAGGTTGGACATGGTGGAGTGAGGACTTGAACACAAATAGTTCTATTTTGACAAGTAGAATTCAAGAGCGGCTGGTTTCTTTCTTCCTTTTTTTTTCAAAAGGAGGATGATGATTATTTAATATTTGTTGAGTGCCCACAGTGTAGTCAGTGATGTTGGAAACTGCCTGGAGGGAAATGTTAGCAAATTAAAACCCAGAGAATCAGCATGAAGGTGACTGAGGAATACTGGATTAGAGGGAGACTCTCTGCACCTGTCCTAGAACAACAACAACAACAAAGGAAATGATAAGGCAAGAAAGAAAAACCTGTATGGCTCAAATCTCAGGGATGCGGTCAGGTGGAAAAGTATGCTGTAAAAGAGAGAACTCCCACCCAAATGAAGCTAATGGAAAGGAACATAAACTTCAGCAGGCAGGACGGAGGGCAAGAGAAAGAAGCATAAATTCAAAGAACAGAGACATCAAGGCAGAGGATCAGCCTTTCCATGACTCCACCAAGAGAAGGAAGCCTGGAGGAGTGGCAGCCATGGGCCAGGATGCTGGGAGCAGCCTGTGTGCCGTGCAGAGCACATTGAGTAAATCTCTGGCCCGGGGGTTGGTGAGGAAAAGGGCACTTTCGGTGGTGAAAGCGAAGGTGTGTCCTGGAGATAGGGACATCAAAGACAGCCGCAGTCAAAGTTACATTACATTACAGCACCAAGGGCAAGTCCTAGAGCCACACACAAAAGAAGGTGACCACAAACGCCACCACATCATCTGTGATCAAGGTAGTGGCAGGCAGGAAGGGCTCCCAGCAGACACCCAACCTTGAGCCAGTGAGCTCAGGGCTCACCTCTCAATGAGCGCGGTGGTATTCCAGAAAGAAACACTCTGGAAAGAGCACTGGAGGCTGTGATGCCTTCCGGTTCTCAAAGGACTTTTAAAAAGAGAGAAGGGCAATAACAATCCTTGCAAAAGGCTGTTAAGCAAAATCGGTAACCATGGGGCAAGTGTTAAAATTCTGTGACATCTTCAAAACTAGTTAAGAGATGGAAAGCAGTAAGTAGGAAGAAGAACCCATTTCCTTCTATAGGAGGAGGTTAATTGTGGAAGCCCAGGGAAGGATGCTGATAATAGCTTTCTTCTGTCTTAATGACAACCTGGAATTGAAAGATGAAAAAGCAAGATGGCAGCATGGCTGATGAGAAAGAATTATTTAAGGGTGTCAGAGTCATGGAAGTCTGAGAAAATCCAGGCAGCACAGACACATGGAAGCAGCGAGGGAAGCAAGAAAATTTAAAATATCTCAGCAATAAAAATTCAGCTAAAGCAGGCAGAGGGCAATCCATCTCAGGAAGGAGAAGGAAAAGCCTAGATCACCTGAACCTGAACCTGAACGTTGTCTCCAGCGCTTGGCATTTTGGGTGTGGTTCCCCAGAATGTTTCCTTTTTAGGGTTCACTGAGACTGCGGGTTGGTCGTGGGAAGACTGGTTTATCGCCTGCCACTGTACCTGAGCTCCTCAGTATTTTATTTCCTCTAGTTGTAAAATAAGGACACAAAAAATAGCCTCATTTGTAGGAATACTAAGGGACGAGATCTGTTATTGACTGAAAATTCCAAGTGAGACAGTTTTACCGCCATATACTTATTGATTGAAGTAGTGGACAATTCTTCGAGACACCCAAGTGGCTTTTGTGTTCCATTCCTCTGCCTGCCTCTGGCATATGACTGAAGCTCTTTTCTGTTCACAAAAATGCTACTTTGTTTCTGCAGATGGCACCAAAGCATGCCCTGTGTGCATAGGTCAGTCATGGTCCCCTGGAGAAAGGGGACATTCGTGAGTAGGGAGTTAATCAATTTTGTACAAGATAAAGTCTAGCTATTTCAAATGTGAAGGGAATACCACCCTGCCCTGCAGCAGGATGGCAGAAAGTAAAGCCACACTCTCTGCTCCTCCTGCACCCACTCTCTACCCCCACCATCTGGAGAGCAGAGACCCCACTGAAAAAAAGCCAACGCGGAGGGCAAGAGTTGAGGTTGACCTTGTGGTTGGATTGGATGGTGTCAGAGAGTAACAGCAGTAGTGAAGGTAACAACTGCAAAGCACTTTAAGAAGTGCTTTCATGTACATTTGATTCTCACAAGGATCCTGTTGTGGGAATCTACATAGTACCATTCTATAGATTAAAAAAAAAAAACCAAGACCCAGAAATGTTCACCGGTATACTAGCTAAGGAGCAGAAGAGCTGGAACTTGTTCTTGGCTGTTCTAACTACATTCTCTTTCCACTTCACCGATAAATGATGGAAGAAGATAAGCATATTCCTCTTCAGAAATTAAATAACCTTCCAGGCATGTAAGGGATGGTTGATATTGATCATACCTGAGATTTTCACAGACCACTCTCCTGCCAACCCCCAACACACACACACACACACACACGCACACGCACATGCACATACACACACACACCCTCACCACAGCCCAGTCCAGAGAACATTTAAGGTAAATGAAGCGGCAAATTTGACACCCTTGTTAGCAAGAACAAACCACTGGAGAGATGTGTTTACACATTCAGCATCACCTTTAGGAAGTCTGTGGAGATTCTCATTTCTATTTGCACTCATGTTGGTGATTGTCATATTACTTTAGCAAATTTAATTTCTGTTAATGTGAGATAGGAAGTTACTTGACTTAACAACTTTCAGAGTTTGGTGGCAAATGCAAAATTTATTAGCTGAACACCATTCCAGTCTCTAATTAAAAAATAAATCAGATACAGGGGCATTAGTATTTTCCGTATTTCAGATCAAGATTAGAACCAAGGGTGAGGGTAGGAAGTTTGGGATCCAAAAAGTTTGTGCATGGGAAGAGAAAGCCTGAGATCTTATGTTCCTCTGAGCTAAAAGGGTGTAATTTGTGAATTACATAGCTGCTTATTCACTAGAATTACTAGATCCTCAGTTAAGCATTGGTGTTGAAATTACCAAAATAATTGTCCAATCTCATTTATCAAGCCATGGGATTCTCCAACAAGCTCTTCACTGTGTGCTGGATAACTGGAAAACCAAGGACTTAGCCTCGGGGGTGGGGGGGACAGTGCTCCTGACCATTCTCTGTTCTAAGGGCCAATAATGGGTGAAACATTCAAACTGGGAATCCCCAAAGAAAGGAAAAGGAAGCGCCAAGTGCCGGGACTGGCCCTGGGCCAGCGCACCACTGGCTGAGTGTCCCCAGGGAATTCTGGTTAACTCTAGTGCCCACTCATTTATTCTAGGCTTTCTTAACACAGGTGATGGAAGCCAGTTGGAAATGCTTTCAGGGTCCAGTAATAAGCTGGGAAAAGCTGAACATAGCTTAACAAAATCTCCTTCTCTATCTGTGCATTATAAATATGTAACTTAGATCATCGGGTGGCCAGCTATTTCAAGATCCAGAAATGGACTCAAAGTGCCAAGGTTCTCAGATCCTAACCCAACCTTACCCCACAGAGCTCTAGGAACATCTGCTTAAAAGTTCTGCCAGGAGTGAGCGTGTGTTTCAAACTCACTCACCTTCATGACTGAAACCCCTATTATTATTTTTCTTTTTATCAGGCAAGGATTTATTGCTATAATATACGTGCATGTACTGTATAATAAAACTTCTCTGATTACCTTATAACTGCACATTAAAAATTTACTAAGATAAAATTAATGTGATTTTAATAATATTGTTTTAATATACAGAATATCAGGCGACAAGGAGAAAACTATTTGGAATTCCATGTGCAATATGGTCACTTTGCAGCTCCCTCGTAACAATGGCTGAACTGGCAGACAAGCACTATTTGTTAAAATTTCTGATTCGTACCTCCCAGGGCGATGGCTGAAGTTGGGGTCTTTTAACATGTGACCGGACAGTGCTTTTGTGACTATAACGTAGAGAACTTCCCTGGGTAACAGGAATGCTGAGCCAAACCGACGTACATAGAACGTTGTTTCCTCTATGCTCTCAATGAGATTCTGCCAGAGAGCTATGCTGCACACATACTTCAAAGAATCTTTTGTTGGAGAAAAAATATTTTCATTCTCCTGTTTTATGATAGTGCTGCGGGATACTTACAGTTGATTTACTATAATGACAGGACCTGGCTACTGTCCCAAAGGAAAAGAAATCCTACTTTTCTCCTGCCACCTACCTGCCACATTTATTATTCTCAGCTAGTGGTGTGAACGGGCAAGTGATGGGTTAAAAGGAAAGACTGGAATGTGGCAAATAGAGATCATTAGACTCCCACCAGAGTCACTTGCACAAGGCCTGTGACCCAGGGCGACAACATTCCCATGGTCAGGTGCCTGCTCATTCCAAACCCAGTAAAGAGAACAGACCTCCCAGCTCTGCACAACTGCTGAGGAGAGCTGAGGGGCCGGAGAGAAGGAACGGTCTGGCTTCCACCCTGTTGGGCAAAGACTCAGCCAAGGAAGTGCCAGAACACTGTTCTGACCCACTTTGAGCCCTTCCCTTCTGTTTGTTTCCAGGCAGAAGAGACACAAAAGCATCACTATGACATGGTGAAAAGTTGGAGAAACATTCTGGAAATTGACATGCAAATAAGCACTCCAAGTACTCCCCTTTGTTCTCCACATTCTCATTGCTGGGACCTGTAAAACCACCAATCAGAAGAGGGGTGGGGATGGGCGCGGCCGGAGGGTTTTGCAATCCCTCTAGAGGGGTTGTTTCTTTACTGAGTCCCAGCCTGACCTGGCCCAGGTTAAAACTAAATATGCACCCCACCCCACCGCCAAATGACTGAGAAGCCATCGGGTTTAGCTGTAAGAAATCTGTATTCCATAATAACACACATGCATTTGAGTGGCATCGCCGATGAATGATCCTAGCTGCCCATGCGTCAAAAGGTACAGGCCTGCTTCATAACCTGGGGTCTGAGAGAAGCTAAATATTTCCAATAGGACAAAACCAACCATCCCCACAATGCCAGTTCCTATACTCTAAGCAGATGCACACCTTCCTGCCTATAAGGACGTTCAAGTTCTAAGACTAAATCCCTGCCTTTGTCACTTAATACTGGTTTTTTAGATCACCACTGCCTCTGATAACCTCCACGGCAAGCTCCCACCAACAGATCAGACATTACCTATGAAGGTGTATGGCCTGCCCCAGGCTGCAGAACATGTCTTTGTTTTCATTTATGATAAACCCTAGACCCTAAGAAAACTGGTCCATTCTTACAGTGTAAAAGGGGGGTGGAGGGTAAATGCTCTCAAAGCTGGGCTCTTCATTAGGAATTTTGTAGATTAATTCTGATTCCAATAAAATAAAATTAAACAAACACACGAACAAAAAAGAGCCACCTTCTATTTATACTGGGTGTGCCACTCATCAGAAGATTCTCTGTGTTGTGCAGGGTCACTTACCATCATCATCATCTTCTACCCTCCCAATTAGCCCTGAGCCAGCGCTTCTTGAAATTTGTAAACACCCCTTCTCCCTCACTCGAAACATTCTTTGTCAGGAAAGTCAAGCCACACACTCAAAGCTCTAAGTTCTGTTGCTGGATTTATTATTTGCTATCTGCCAAGCAGGATTACTTTTATTCAGTATCAACTCAATTGATTTATAAGGAAGTTGTCGCCTCACGTAATAAAAACCACCCAAAGGAAGGACAATCCAAAGACTGGTTAATTATCGAAAACCAGATTCTTCCCACCGTTCTGCTCCTGCCTCCTCAACATGAGTTTTGTCCTCAGTATTGCTTTGCACGTAAGTTTGTAACAACAGCCATATCCCCCAACACTGTCCAGATGCAGAGAAGGAGTGTTTGCATTCTTTTTGGTCTCTTTTTAAGTTGACACAAAACTTGCAGCAAAAGCCAAGCCCAGCAGACATCCCCTCACTTCTCAGGATTGAACCGCATCGCTGCCAATGCAGTCACCCTTGGAGGCATTCTTGATGCCTCCCTTTCTCTAGCTTCCCACGTTCAGTCTGTCAGTGCTTCCTGTCAGCAGTTCATTCCAAACACGTCCTGAATCTGACTTGGTCTCACCACCTTCTCCGCCACCCTCTCACCCAGGACGGTGACAGCAGCATCCATACTGGTGCTCATGCCAGCCTTCCGTCCTTTCCCCTGTAGTCTCAGCACAAGAGCATGTTCGTGCCAGCTCTAGTGTAAACTTCCATGTGACTTTTGTCATCCCATTCAGAGTGAAATCCAAAGTTCTTCAAGTCTTTATCCTCGATATGCCCACACCACCCATTCCAGCATCTCTCTGCTTATCTCCCTTATCGCTCTCCTTCCCAGACTCTGCTCTGGCCACACTGGCTTCCTTGCTTTTCCTTACACACAGGATGCACATTCCCACCTCTGGGCCCTTGTGCAGGCTGTTGTGTCTTGCAGGCACACTATTCCACCGAATTCAAAGGGTCACTGCCCTACTTCCTTCAGGTCTATAATCAGATACCACCTGGTCTATGAGATCTTTACGGGGCACTATTTAAAATTGCAACGTTCTTCTCTCTCCCCACATCCCCTATGTTCCTCCTGTCTTATTTTTCTCCATAACATTTCCTACCATCTATCACCCTATATAGTTATTTATCTTCCTTCTTTTTTTTTAACCTCCTAATGGAATGTGAGCTCTACTGGGGAGAGTTTTTCCTTTTTCCTTTTTCCCACTGCAATAACTTCAGGACCTGGGACAGCGACTGGCACCAGTAGAACCTCGTTAAATACCTGTTGCATGATTAAATTCTGAAAATGGCTTTGGGCAAGTAGACCCACAACAACTTTAACCAATCATGATTCATTCTTAGGGCTCAGCTTGCGTCCTTGCAAAACATAGCTGGGTAGAGGGAGATATGGGCACTTGGGGGAGATACGTGTTTGGGAGAACATGGAGGTATTTATAAGGAATAAAAGGAAGACAGGAAGAGTTTTGGGTAAGTAATTAACAGGGCCAACTGCACATTCCTTGACTGATTTCCCTTTTAAAAAGCAAGAGAGAAAATTATCACACTTATCCTGAGTCAAGTAAAGTACTATATTTCATTCATTCTGTTTTTTCCCACATTTTGACTGGGGGTGCCTCTTATAACCAATGCTATATTATGATACAAAAACTGGCTTTTTCTTAGTGCTTCATGAAAGAGTGGGTTATCTCAAAATGGATGATGCCTTAGTCAGTAAAATCCCATAGTACCCTTGAACTATGGTCTGCTTCTCAAGTATGAAACAAGACTAAGGAAGAGAGAATATTATCATCATTGTCTGTAGACGCATAACTGATCTGCTATTAAATAAACCAGTTTTGAAATCTCTCATAATCTCTAGCAACACTGGACATTCTCTTTTTCTCTTGTCTTCCTGTTGAAGAGCTTTGATTTAAGACAATGTCTGAGCAGAGAAGCTTCCTTCATGGCGTCATTTGACCCAGATTGTATGTTTTTATAGCTTGAGCCAATTAGTTAAAGTGACTTTGACTATAATAGCGACCTGTGACATTCCTCGGTATTATTGCATTAGTCGCCCTGGAACACTTTCTGGCTTGTGTTTGTAATCTGACTTTGATTGTGCCTTCTTCATCCTGATATTTATATGATTGGTTGCTGTCCTATAAAATAATGACCTTTGGGTCCTTGAAATTAAACCTCTCTGATTCTCTTTATTTCAGTAAGTCCTTGGCACTTGATGGAACAGTGTGAATCACATTTATTGTTCTGATTACTAATCAAGGGTTTGGGTTTGGTTTTTTGTTTTTTTTTCATCTCTTAAACCTCTATTAACCAAATGAGGGTTGGCCTTTGAGTCAACTTGGGTTCTGCTCCCAACTCTGTTCCTGGAGAATGAAGTAAACATGGGCAAATTGCTTACCTTCCTCTGCTCTCATTTTTCTTGCTACACATGGAAGGATTGTTCTAGATCAGAGATTTCAACCTTTTTCATCTCATGGCACACATAAACTAATTACTAAATTTCTGCAGCACACCAGAAAATATATAATTTTTTTTTGCCAATCTGACAAAAAATAGATATAATTGTGATTCCTTCACACCATATGGCTATTGCTGTGTTGGCTGTTGTCATTTTTTTTTGTTTGACAATCTAAGGGAAAAGAGGTCAGTGCCCCTGACTAAATAGTCAGGTATTACATGTTTCAAAAATCCTGGCAGCCCATCGGTGTGCCTGCCATGGCCCACTGGTTGAAAACCATGGTTCTAGATCATCTAGCTTTCCAAGTCCGCCCCAGATTGGGTTTGTGGTGCCAGGTCCAGTGGACGTTTAACTGGGGCTATAATTCTAGCCTTCATCCCAAGGCTGCATTGGAGGAGGGCTGGACCTCATTAAATGCCCTAACTTATCTAGTAAATAAAATTACATAAAAACTGACCTTGAACTCCTTGAGAGCAAGACAATGTGTCTCATTGATATTTGTAACCCATCACGAGACAGACAGTCCTCAAAAATAGAGGCAGTATCATTATAATTCATTTCTGTATCCCCAGTGCCCCACAGAGTGTGAGGACCTCACACTCTGATTTGTTGAATGAATGGATAACTGAGATATGGCACCCCAGCTTCTAGTTCCCCTTAGCCTTGATGGAAACCTAGTTTTTCATTCCTTCCATGCCTTGCTTGGATGCTGTTCCCTATCTTGTTTTTCTTGTTTTCCCCATAATTCTACTTTTACATTTATTTTCTTTTCCTCTTTTTTTCCCTGATTGATACCATGTCATTTTTTTAATTAATATAAGTCCTAGTCTCTTTTTTTGTGGTAAAATATACATGACATAAACATTACCATTTGGGCCACTTCTAAGTGTGGCATTAAGAATAGTCGCACTGTGCAACCGTCACCACTGTCCACCTTCAGAACTTTCTGTCATCCTTGACTGCTCTCTGTGCCCGTGAAGCAACAGCTTGCCACCTGACCCTCCCCTAAGCCTCTCAGAACAACTAATGTACCTTCTGTCTCTGTCAATTTGCTTATTTAGGTACCTCATATAAGTGGAACAATGCTTTCTTTCATATTTTGAAATTTTTCCCTTGCTCCTTCAGTCCCTTCTTTTCCTTGACATTTTTGTTTTTGTTGGTCCTTACGGCTGCCCTCTCCTTGCACGGTCTCATTGTCTCCGTCTTTCTGCATATTCCTGGTTGCCACCTACTGCAAAGCAGTTCCTGTGCATTTTCTTACTTTTTATATCCAGGCATATTTTTACATTTTTAATTCATTCTTTTTAAAAGTTGTTATGTTATATTTAAATGTGTTACAAAACATTTAAGGGCAGAAATAGGACTCTAAAAATTTTGAAAGCAAGTTTTTGTAGAGGGCAAGCTCACAAAATCACAGCAGCGAATGGGGGCACCAAATAAAGAGAAGGAGGATTTAGTTAGCAGGAGTTTGCCAGAGAAACCAGTGTTTCTTTTTGAAAACCATTGCGGAATTTACATAAACTGATGGATTGCCAAATAACCTAAGCATTCTCTGGCATTTTTCATATATATTATATATCTATATCTATCTATCTATCTATCTATCTATCTATCTATCTATCTATATATATATATATCACAAAGAGAGAAAATCCAGTTTCCTCAGTGATGAAAGATAGGAGTCCTAGGGTTCAGTTACAAAGGCACATTCTCATGAGGTGCAAGTTGGGCACTGTAACCATTAAGGTTCAGCGCCAACTTTTCCCTAAAATCTGTGCTGTTCATAGTAGGCTGAAACAATATGTTGAGGAAGTTGTGAACAGTACAAATACTAATTCTGTAAACACACAAACATCAGTACATGAAGTTAAATATTATTGTAGGATAACAAATATACATTTTGTAAAATCTGGCAAATGAAGTAAAAATTAAAATCACTCCCTATTCCTACTCCCCTTTTGCAAGCCATCTCAAGCATTTCTTTTCATGCCCCAAGACGCTGAAATATACTGCATCAGGGATGAAAGATAGTTAGATTTTTAAGTAAATTACAATGACTAAATCTAGATTTAGTTTAAGCCATGGTATATAAGCAATAGTGGGTGTTTTAGGGTACACGGTCATAGACAATGAATCCTTCTTAAAATGGGAAAAATAAAAGTGCTTATCTCAAAGACTGTTGTGACAACTAAATTAAATGTGTATGTAAATCACCTGACATTAATCCTAATTCCCTGTATCTCAAAGCTGGGATGCACAAAATATAATGGCTATTAAGAAAAACTAGCCTATCACCCAGCATATAAATTTAAAATCATAATGTTGCAAATTTTGGGACACTTGCTTTGGTAATGGTTATATTTGTCTTTTTTTAAATATCTGAATATTGTAAATGCATGCTTTTTCAGTTTTTTATGTCTGGGAAAAGCATAGGTCACTGGCACATGCAACCCAGAACCAGCAACTGGTTTGCAAATTTAAACCTATAATGTGGCTATAAGAATAGTATTTCTACTTCTCAATGTTCCTAGGTTCCTGTTTTGTACATTTTAATGTTGCTTCATCTGTACAACTTTTAAGTGTTTTTCTCATCCCTCTTCGTCCTTTATAGTGTCTTTTCAGCCTTCTCTCTCAAGTTTCTTTCCTATTACCCTATATCATTCTTCCTCCTCATTTTTATGCCCTGTTAATTCTCTACTCTTTTTTTGCATTTGCATTTTCTCATGTTCACATTTATTCTATAGAACCATCTAGTAAAACCAGCTACTGTAAAATTTTCTTACTACCTTGTAGTCAGGTTCATGATACCTATCCATTTCTGAAATTTATCAGCCTAGAAATCTTTTAGGCAAAGTCATGTTGATAATAATAGCACAACCAGGAATGTTAGTGAATATATAAGTTTTGAGAACAAAATAGTAACATGTCTATACATAGCTTTTCCCCAATATTAATCAGATTCACATTTGATATGGTATATTGGTACTCATAAGTGCTCACCAAATTTTTGCTGCAAATTTAACTTACATTAATCAAACCTTTCCTTCATATGGATTTATCTGATTCTCTCAACAACCTCCTGACATTAGATAACACATGTAATATTGTGCCCTTCATAGGGATAAGAGAATGGATGAGGGAGAAATACATGATCGACTTATAACTGTAGAGCTGTTTGGCTACTAACCCAAGCCCAGAACTCAGGCTTCCTCATTCCAAGGCACGTGTCCCACCCGCATGCCACACTGCTGCTCTCCATGTGTATGGCCATCATCTTACCCAATGTTACCACTCTCATTACTCCGGGATAGGATCTTCTGCTCTGGGATCTGGGGGACGAGTGAGCATTGCCATTCTTTCCTGCTCTTTGATCCATCCACCCAAAAATCCTAAAATAGATATTAGGAGCCAACCTGCAGAGATTTTAGCAACACCAACTACAACCAGAAAAGCTAACGTTTACTGAGTGCTCATCATTTGCCAAGCAATGTGATCTGCATGGATTAGGTTCATGTGTTCCACTATACATGGCAATGTAAAGTGACTACAATAGAGTTCTCTAAATACTGTATATATTACTCTACTTCTTACCAAACATTACCAAAACTGTTTTACAGAGAAAATGTATCTACCCAGATGAAGGGAAAAGAAAAAGAAGCAAAGACTTAGGGAGACTAAAATAAAATCAAAGTGGAACCAAGGACTAGGGTCTCCAAGTCCTTTCCTTCTCGTCAATGAATCGCTAATCTATACCATTCGCCCTGCTGATGGACCAGCCCCAAATCAGCCCTGAGCCAGTGACTTTAGGGAAGTCTTTATCTTTAAGACTGCTTTGCTGTTCGTCCACAGTTCCAAAGGTCTTCTTTTTGTAGAGGCACTATTTCTCCTGAAGGTATCTGTAAGACCTCCTTATAAGACCCTAGTTCACTCCTGTCTTAATTGTTGGGGCACTGTCAGCCAATCATAGCAGAATTTGGGGATGTTATAATAAAAGGAAAGTAAAGAAATCCTATGTTTGGGAAGAAGAAACACTAGTGCAAAAATCATATCAATGGCGGGCGGGGGGGGGAGCGGAGAAGAAACCTCACTGCCAAATATAAGTTCCAAACAAAAGAAAGTAGTCATTACAATAATCATAATTGTAATTATATAATAATTATTATTATCATTACTAATATGAAAAGAGGAGAGCTTGGTTATAGGTTCACGGAAAAGTTTCCCTTCAGTCTTCAGTGATTCTTCTTTAGAGACTCCAGGGAGTACAAGCCTATAATTTTAATTATATCTTGGCATTCTCATAGAGCAAACAGCCTGCCCAGGTAGCATTTATTTATTTCCTGTTAGGAAGAATACTTATGAATATGCTTCACAAACCCCAGTTGCAGTGATCGGCAACAGGCCTTTTCAAGGACAGAAGGGGTGAGTTGAAATACACGTAGGAGAGAAGTTGCTCATTAAGGGAAGGTTTGTTACCCAGGAACGTATAATTAAGGAAACGGTCCCAGCCTCTGTGACAGCCAGCGCTCGGGTAGTTGTTCGATTGCTGCATGGGTCAGGGGTCAGCTCCTGCTACAAGCTGTAGCCACATTAGTGTGTTAGCGCACAGGTTAGAAAGTAAATTACAGCTGCCTTTCTCAAGCACATTATTGTCGGCCTTCATTGTTTTGTTTTTACTGTACATCAGCAGGACTGTGGCTTCTGAAGACTTTGTGTGACAGGTTAGGCATTTTATCCTTTGAGTAAACAGTAATCATGGTGTGAAGGAAGTGGGGCATTGGAGAATTTTTCCTATTCTTTAAGAATTCCTCTCTTCCTTTTTAGTTTGCTCCAAGGGCTCATTGGGGATACATATATTAAGCCCTTTAAATAGTTCATAATAAATCTTTGTCTCAGGCTGATTCTGACAGTTTTTTAAAGAGTCTTTTAAGAGAGAATCCTCAATCATTTGTTAATCCATGGGGTGATCTTCAGACTTCAGGAAAAAAATAACAGCCAGGGCTCTTGGGTAGTGAAAATACAATGTAGGAAAAAATATATAAATATGGAAAATCCCAAGAATATCACCTTACTGAGATTACTTACATGTTCTGCATGTATCTAAATGCTTCCTTTCTTCCCCAACAAGCCAAAAAGAGAAAGAAAAAGTATTGTCATAATAATGAGGATTTTTGTTGATAATTTTATGTTTTCAGGCTTATATACATCTCCTAAAATGTTAGATTTCAAATTGTGTAAGAGAAAATATTCTTTTTAAAGCAAACTAATTCTCTTGGTAGAAAGGTAATTTCTTCTTTGCCCTTGTTTCCCCTTTAAGACTACTTTTGTCTTCCCCTAAATTACTTATATGCACACCGCTATTTTTCTGGTAGGAAAGAGGCATTCCACTTTTAGAGAAAGGATCGTAGATAGTGGTTATTAGTGTCAAAACAAGAACTTTGAAGGGCAAGACATAGCCTTCAGAATAAAGAACTTTTTAGGTTGGCTCTACATATTTTAGCCTTCACTTTAGATATAAGTCAGTTTGTCAAGTATATTAGATATTCATGTTTTTGAAAATATAACATGGTTTTAGCACCAAAAAGTAACATATATCACTTACCAAAAGAAAGTAAAAGCAATATTATCTCCCATGTAAAAAATTAATATTAATAATCATTACAATACCCGTGTGCATTATTTGTATAATGAATGGAAAACATTTTAAAGTCTCTCTACGGGGAAACTTTATTTGAATGTATATGGTTTTGGCTTGTAACTGAAATGATTAAAAAGGAAACTAAAGAATGCAGATCATAGCTCTGAGTAAAACATGAAGGTACTACGGCGACACAGACATTTTCTCCATGTATATGATCTGACCCTTTGTGCCATTTCTAAAACGCAGGTTCTCAAGCTATTGAAAATACCAAGAGCCTTATTAGTGACATGTAAATCGAGTTTGTGGAAAATAAATGCTATAACAAAATGGAGAAATGGGCAAAGGACAGCCTCCTGTTATAGATGGATTCATTCTCACGTTAGGTCAAATCATTGAAGACCCAGAGCAAGGGCAACCATAAATACCTGGAGGGCCTGCAGCTGAGAGGATTAACCACAAAACAATTATGACAAATGCAGTGGGAGCGTTCAGCTACCGGGCAGCAAGGATGCATGGTGCCAGTTTTTAAAATAATTACTTGGCGTTATAGAATATACAATTTAGACTCAGAAGCCATCTGATATAATGTTAAAGTATTGATGTTAAGGCTATCAAGTACATTATTAGCTCTAGGTGAAATAAGAAAAGGAACAGTAATTAATATCAGTAATAACAAATTTGCTTTACACACAGTTAGAGAAAAGGCTGCTTCTACCCCATTTTTCCCATCACCATTAGCAATAGTTTTTATCTTTTTAAATTGAAGAAAAGAGGGTAATTCTACAGCCAGGATAATTATAAACTATATAAATGGAATTCAAAATGACTGCTTTTTTTTGTTATGCGCACCACTTGGGAAGATTATGCATAGCCTTAAAGAAAATATACAGAGATTAAGACTTCTGGCCAAGATGGAGACTTAGGTAGACATATTTTGCTTTCTCACAAAACCAAAATAAGGATCACAACTAATCTCAGAACGAAATACAACCAGAACTGCCAGGACATCAAACGGTATGGAAGTCTGACAACCAAGGATTTAAAGAAGAAATATTCATCCAGACGGGTAGGAGGGGCAGAGACAGGGAACTGAGGCAACAAGGATGAGGTGTGGCATTGGCTGGCAGAATGGGTGGTCCCACGTTCACCTGTGGTGGATAGAGGCTGGGTTGGGAACCTGGAGAGTGAGCCATCCCAGCCCCAGGCCAGACTGCACAGCCCAGAGCTCCGGCACCAGGAAGATAGAGCCCCATAACTTGTGGTTGTAAAAACCAGTTGGGATGGGGGTGGCAGAAGAAACTGCCGGTCTCTCAGGAGAATTCATTTAAAGGCCCTTCATGGCCCTAGAACATAAGCAAACCCGTCCACCGTGGAATTCAGCACCAGAGAAGAAGCTAGGAGGGCGCCAGTCGCATACAGGAAGTAGGGGAATTGACTGGAAACAGGGTGAGAACGAAGAAAGTGACATCATTCCCTCTCAAACCCCTCTCCCAAATACAACACCACAAAGCAGTGAAGCGGATTGCCCCACCCTGGCATATACCTAAGGCTGCACCCCTTACAATGTAACAGGTGCACCAAGACAGGGAATCAAAGAAGTAGCTCTACCAAATACACAGAAACAAACACAGGGAGGTTGCCAAATTGAGGAGACAAAGAAATATGGCCCAAATGAAAGAACAGATCAAAACTCCAGAGAAAGAACTAAGCGAAAAGGAGATAGCCAACCTATTAGATGGCAGAGTTCAAAACACTGCAGATAAGGATACTCAGAGAACTCACTGAGTATGGGAAATGTATAGGGGAAGAAATGAAGGCTGCACTAAGTGAAATAAAGAAAAAACTACAGGGAACCAATGGCAAAGGGAAGGAAGTCGGGACTCAGATCAACCATTTGGAACATAAGGAAGGAATAAACAGTCAACCAGTACAGAATGAAGAAAGAAGAATTCAAGATAATGAGGACAGAATAAAACAACTCTGGGACATCTCCAGATATGTCAACATTTGTATCATAGGGATATCAGGAGAAGAGGAAGAGCAATAATTTGAAAACTTATTTGAAAAAATAATGAAAGAAAACATCCCCAATTTGGTGAGGGAAGTATACATACAAGTCCAGGAAGCAGCACAGGGAGTCCCAAACGAGTTGAGCCCAACGAGGACCACATCAAGACACATCATAATTAAAATACCAAACATTAAAGATAAAGAGAGAATCGTAAAAGGAGCAAGAGAAAAGGAGACAGTTACCTACAAAGGAGTTCCCATAAGACTATCAGATGATTTCTCAAAAGAAGCTTTGCAGGCAAGAAGGGACTGGCAAGAAGTATTCAAAGTGATGAAAAGCAAGGACCTACAACCAAGATTAAATTATCCAGCAAAGCTATCGTTTAGCATGGAATGGCAGAGAAAGTGCTTCCCAGACAAGGCAAAGCTAAAGAAGGTCTTCATCATCAAGCCCTTATTATATGAAATGTTAAAGGGACTTATTTAAGAAAAAAGATCAAAACTATGAACAGCAAAATGACAACAAACTCACAGCTATGAACAACTGAACCTAAAAACAAAAACAAACTGAGCAAACTAGAACTAGAACAGAATCACGGAAATGAAGATCACATGGAGGGTTAACAGTGGGGAGGGAGCAGGGGAGAGAATGGGGTAAAAGGCACAGGGAATAAGAAGCATAACTCGTAGGTACAAAATAGACAGGGGGAGGTTAAGAATAGTATAGGAGATGGAGAAGCCAAAGAACTTATATGTATGACCAACGGGGAGGGGAGGGGATTTTTGGAGGGAAGGGGGATAACAGGCAGAGGGGACAAAGGGGAAAAAAATGAGACAACTGTAATAGTATAATCAATAAAGTATACTTAAAAAATACACAAATGACAATGTCAAGTTCAGGGATGGAAATGATGTCTATACATATATATCATGAGGCCTACATATATATTAGCTTACCAAGATTATAATAATGAAGATCAGTAAAGCGGAGTTACTTCTGGTGAAAGATTAAAAGACTTAGTTTAGGAACTATGATAGAGCAGTGGTCACTTAAACTTATTGCATCACAGGAGAAAGAAACATTTGTTCAATAAAAGACATTAATAATAGATATCCTTTAGTAAAATAACAGGTGTAGCTAATTATCAGGTTATCTTCCTTTTCTGGCTCCTCTAAATTACTGCAAAGTATAAATAAAATTACTAAGGATATTCTCCAATAAATAACCCCCAATCTTTTACTGATGATGTCCCTAACATTCTTCTAACTGAAAACATTTTGAAAAATAACCACATCAAGATGTGCTGGAATAGAAACATAATAAATGCAGCAAGTTCTAGCTGCCCAGTCAAATTCCTCCAATAAGATAAAAAATAATAATAAATTAGAAGATACCAGCTCAGGAGACAGTTGTGGAGACCTGCCAGTCCAGGCTCTCCTGTATCCTCAGGACACACACACTCACATAGGAAAATTACTTGACCATTGTACTAGACCCCAGCTCTGAGAAGGAAAATTTGGAAATGCCACATGATCACACCAATATTCATTTGGATTTCTGGTTATTGCTTAGTTCTCTAACACTGTCCAGTGAGAAAGTTCCAGCCACTCAGAACAGTTTCTCCAACCAACAAAAGTCTCTCAGGCCAATCTCCTAAATGCCTTCGTTCTTCGTCCTTTCTTTCATAACCATGTGAACACTGTCACGCAAAACCCTTCCTCTGTGCCACATAGAGTCCTCATTCTTCTGGGAGCGGAGTTGCCAGATTTAGCAAATAAAAATACAGGATTCCAAATTAAATTTGAACTTCAGACATATGTAGTATTTGAGCCATGCTAAAATAAAAGTCTTTGTTTACCTGAAATTCAAATTTAATGAGATGCCCTGTATTTTACCTGGGGACCCTAAGGAGTAAACTCTGCTATAGCCACCATCTTCCCCGCAAACCCCACTTCTGCCTCTTCACCCTTGTTGAAACCTTTCTCCCACGCAGACCACCACTCTCGAAACCCTCTGTTCATAGAGACCATGATCGCGAGGCTTCTGACTCTCCAGCCTGAAGGAGGAGTGTCTTTATACTTCGTTCCCGCTGCCACATCTGCACCATTCCTCCCAACATTATTGCTTAAAAGTTTTTCTTAAAAAAAAAAATAGCGCTCTTTACTTGTTCTCAGTGCCATTGTCTGTGGGCACCCACATCACTAACTCCCCTCGATGGTGTCACCTCGTGCTCTGTAGTGCCCCTGCAGCTGTCTTCTCAAAGGCAGCAGATGCCAGAACGACAGTTTCCGGGATGGTAACTACGCCTATGTCCTTTACCATCAAAGCTCAAAATCTCATTCTTTGACTTACCTTTAGCAACTCATTGGCGTAATTGTACCTTGACCTTTAACTGGGCTTCGTTTTTATGTTGTCAAATATCTGTTCAAAAAAAACTGAGAAAACATTGAGGTGAAAGAGCAATGAAGGAAGCTACAAAGAGGAAAACATATAAACTTTTTTACATTTAATTTAAAAACGTATGTGTATCAATGAACATTATTTACAGAAGTAAAGGCAAACAAGTGGGGGAACATTTGCAAGAAATATGTCAGAGATAATATCCTTATGATATACATGTATCTCATTCAAACTGATAAGAATCCAAATTGGAAAATAGTCAAAGGATGTAAATATTGAATATAGGATTCACTGAAAAATTTAAATAGCCAATAAATGTGTTAAAACATTATTCAACTTTATTAGAAGTAAAAATATAAATTAAAAACACGAGATTTTTTTATATATTACTTTTCAGGGAGACCCAGTAAAATATCTTTTCTGTGTCTTCTGCTAATTGAACATATTTTATCAAATTAGAATAAATATTTTAAGATGGCAGTCTCTATGAACACCATCAAACATTGCCGATAAACATGGAAACTGACACAGCACAACTTTTCTGGAAATCAATTTGTGCATATTAGCTTTTTAAAAAAAAGCTCGTGCCCTTTAACCCGGTGACACTCTTTCCATATATCGACCCTAAGACATACTAAGTTGAAGGAAGATTAATTTCAAAAAAAATTCATCACCATGCAATGAAGTTTTACGCGGTCAGTAAAATAGTGTGTTTGTAGCCACTGGAGCCCCAACATCCTTTTAGTCCCCCAAACGCTATCTAACAAAAGTACAGCTATTACCACATAGTGAGCTGGGATTTTTAACATTAAAAAAATGAGAGACACAGGTATGATCCCAATTTTGAAATATATAAATAAATAAATAAATAAATAAGACCACAATGAAATATATTAATGTTAATTATTATTGTAGCTGGGTTATAAGGTTGCTGGGGATATTTTTAAAATTTATTTTTAGTTAAGCATAGTTGGTATATAATTCTACATTGGTTATATTAGTTTCAGGTGTACAATATAGTGATTAAACATTGGGATTATTTTTTATTTTCTTATTTATACTTTTTTACATTTTCCAAATATTGTATGAACATAGAAGAATGGAGAGAGATATGAACAAACTTGTTCTGAAGTAATAAGTATTCTCAAAATTCATTCTCTGAACAAAGCCCCCTTATTGGCTGCCTCACCCATGTCATCACCCCCTGCCTACCATCCTATTCCCCAGCTCATCACTGTCAGTTTTCATTTGCTTGTCTCTTAACCCTCGGGGATCTCTCGCTCTCTTGACTTTGTTTCATTCCCACTTGCTGGCTTCCATCCCTGGGAAAACCTTGCTGCCTTGAGCACTGCCTGGAAAAATGACAAAGCCATTATTATTAGGGTACCCAAGAACATCAGTGCTCTTAAATTTAAGCCATGCAACTTCTAGCCATTGTGCAAGTTTTTTACGTATTTTCTACTGATTCTAGATGCTTTGCCTACATGGGCTGATTCATAGCTTTGTTTTTCACTCTCAAAATCCTCTTTCTCCCACTTCCTTTATCTCAGCAAACAACCTTTACCAGATTGTTCAACACCATTCCCATCACTCTCCCCTCTCAATCTCTCTCTCTCTCTCTCTCTCTCTCTCTGCATCTTCCTTTCCCTTTCTTCTCACATCCTTCTTTTTTTTCTTCACCCAACTTCAGAGGATACCTTCTCTTTCTCTGCTACTGATTAAATATCTCTTAAGATTCAAAATTTTCAATTAGTGTTTCCAGTGTAGACAACCTTAAGTTTAGCCCTCACAATTGGTAAATATACTCAAGGCCTCCTTATTTTCATCACCAAGTTTACCAAAAAGAATAATATCATTTATTTACTTAACCTTGATCCCATTTTGCTACTGAAGCTGCCCTCTCGGGAGATCCACAAAGAACCGACACCACCAGTGGGTGTGTCTGAGAGGCAGTGGGCACTCCAAATGAGACTGTCCATTAACTCCTCTCTTAGTTTCCTGCATGTTAAAATAAGTGCTATACTAAAGACCAATAACTTAATTTCGGACAAAATTTCAAAGGGTAAACACCAAAAAAACCAAATGAACAACTTGGTCCTTAAAAATTGGTCAGAGGATCTAAATAGACATTTCTCCAAAGAGAACATACAGATGCCCAGCAGATATATGAAAACATGCTCAACATCATTAATCATCAGGAATATACAAATTAAAACAAGAGATACCACCTCACACCTGTCAGAATGGTGATCATCAATAAATCAAAAAATAACAAGTGCTAGAGGGGATGTGGAGAAAAGGAAACCCTTGTACAATATTGGTCGAATACAGATGAATAAAGCCACCATGGCAATGCTAGGAGGATGCCTCAAAAAATTAAAAATAGAATTGCCATATGATCCCTCAATTCTACTTCTGTGTATTTATCCAAAGAAAACAAAAACATTAATTCAAAAAGATACATGCACCCTATGTTCATTGCAGCATTATTTATAACAACTGAAATATGGAAGCAACCTAGATATCCAACAAAACATAAATGGGTAAAAAAAGATGCGGTGCATATATACAGTGGAATATTATTCAACCATAAAAAAGAATGAAATCTTGCCATTTGCAACAACATGGACAGACCTAAAGGGTATTAAGCTGAATGAAATAAGTCAGACAGGGAAAGACAAACACCATATGATTTCACTTGTATGTGGACTCTAAAACAGAACAAAACAAAACAAAACAAAATAGAAATGGATCTATAAATACAGAGAACAAGGGGATGGTTGCCAAAAAGGAGGAGAGTATAGGGATTGGAATAAAATGTTTATAAAGGAGATCATGCCTTCAATACAAACACATGCGCACGCACACACACACAACCTCCTATCTAACCTGCACTAGTGCAGAAGAGGGCTGTTTTAATAATTGAAAATATCCAAAACATTTTTAAAAGCCCAAAGGACAACAATTCTAGAATTCCTTTTTTACTAGAAATGTTATATATCATATATCTGATGTATGACATCCATCCAAGTAATAGTTTTCTGTGAAGCCTTTTACCAACCTGAAATCATAAAGTTGCAACATGATTGTGAGCACCCAGCTATCCACCTGTCTGAGTCCTCCCTCAAATGCCATCTCATCAGAGAGGTCCCTACGACCACCGAACCAAAGGATGGCCTTCATTTCTCTCTAGTTCCTAACTCTATTGCTCTTCTCTATGGTATAAATCACTATCAGGAATCATTGTATATTTTCCCCTCCTCCCAAATGTAAGTACTGATATAAATGACCCCAGCTCATTATACTCAATAAGTATTTAATTTAAATACCTGAACAAGGACTAAATGAGCTATAATAAAACATGTGCTTACATGTGCTCTTTAAAACACTCATTGCCTTTTAGAGCCATGTGCTGAGTAAGGGCACGAAGTTCCAGGCACAGGCAGAAGATCGGCCTTTAAAAACTCGCGAGGTGCTCTCAGTCCACGGGTCTGCACCCCAAGCGTGATACTTTGTGAATCAATAGTTTGAATCACCGCCTGATTTTTCACCCAGGGCGGCGTAGCTGTTCCTCATCACATGGCATTGTTGCAGTTAGTCAGAGAGCTTTAAAGCAGTGAAAAGGCAGAATGCATATGTGTCTCTATAACCAGGCTCCTCTATATAACTCCCTTTTAAAAGATAGCATGTCGACAACATCTGCGCCTGAGATGGAGATTTGGCCAGAATGCTATGAAAATAAACATGGCAGTTCACCTCGGTACTGGCAACCAGTTACTGCCCCACGGATAGGCCGCACAGAAGATCCGTGCGTATAAAATAGTATATTAAAGTAAACTTACAAAAGCAAAGAGCAATCATTGCAACCATAATTTTTTCTTCCTCCTTGGGATTCTAATTTTAAAAGCATTAAAGAAGACAGCTGCTCATGCTGTGATATGCGCTAAACAGCCTGAAGGATGGAAAAAATATATTTGTAGCTCATAATAACTATTGACCTTTCTGATATACAATGTTCTCTGTGTTAGCTATTCAGTTCTATCAACAGTGAAGATTGAACATGACTTTTTAATAGAAAACATGGGGTTTCAAGCTGCCTTCACAAAGGTGTTTATGTATTGTTATTTTGTTTTGTACTACAAAGACCATGCCTGATGCCCTTTGTCTGACATCATGTTTGTCGTTTAAAAAAAAAAAGGGAAAGAAAAGAAAGGAAATAAAAGGAGGAAACAGAAAAGGAAAAAAAGCCTCAATGTTATTGAGCATGTTTTATATGAGGAATTGGCTCGTAACTACTTTACAGTCATGATAAAAGCATAGCCGCACTCGATCCCATATGCAATATTGGGAATGGAATCCAAGCGGCGTCCCGGGAGGACATGCTATATTTTTCTCCCAGAATAGATCCCTCAAGTGGCAGTATTTAAAGGGAGTCTCCAAGAAGATTTAAAACATGCTCGCAGTATTCGTATGGCATGTTCTTCGGAGCGCACGGCCTGCCGCAGAAGGGGTCACTTTAGAAGTCATGTACTCTCAGAGGCTATCTTTACAATCCCCAGTTTTTCCCCTTGAACTTTCCTGTTGCTTAGGAGTTGTGTATAGAAACACCAACTGGTAACAGCTTGATTCTGACACTGTGTATATTTCCCCAGAGTGGTACCATCCAAACACCAACTGCGGAGCAGCAGGCGGCAGCTGAACACTCTCCTCTCCCTCAGGGGACAACCGCACCAAATAGCGACCCCTGCGAAGCACAGGGAACCTGAAAGGCAACCTTATGCATTAAGATTCTCATCCAAAGCAGGTGGATATTGCCAGGGAGTTTGTGCTGACAGGTGGCAGGGGTTGGCAGATTATTTTCTTTCTGTTTTTTCCTGGTGGATTATTTTTAATGTTACTTTGAAAGAAGTTTATCGCATCACAATTGAACCACAATTATGTTCACACCTATGCGCTAGAGTTTCAGTTAATGATTCACAAGTTTCTAAACAAAGCTGAAGGCTCACCACTGAGTGGGAACAGGAAATCGGCCCTAATGAGACTCAGCAAATTCGGCTTTTCCACGGGTGCTCCAGAGAAGGCACATGAGCAGGCAGAGGCTGATGGCTGAGCCAGAACACAATGGCTGGAATTTCATTTGCTTGAAGTGTCCACAGGCTGTGGGGACACTGCCTCGCCACCAGTGGCCAAGGAGCCAGGCTAGTCTACCAGGAGCCATTACCCACATCACATTTGCCCTGCCTCATGGTAGAGGACAGACCAGTGGGACAAAAACCAACTCTCAGAAGACAGAGAAGAAAGTATCGTCTGATTCTGGGGGGAGTGAGGCCAGTCCTCTTTTAACTACCAAAACCACTGGTCTATGACTCTGAAAATAACACTTTGCAGAAAGTGCTTCCTCAGGACTGCAAGGAGAAGGCATAATGATTCCCTCTCAGAAACAAACAAAAACAACAACAACAAATAACAACAACCAAAAAAAGAAACCTTCTTGGACAAGATGTTTAATGTAAAAGAATGGTGGGGGTAAATAATTCTCTTTAAAAGAAAGCATCCGAATGTTACTTTATTCAACATGCAGACGGAATGCCTGCTTATGTAAAACACAGTCCTAGGCACTGGGGGAATCGGGAGGCCGGAGAAGGGCAGAGAACAGATACAAAAGACAAGCAAGACATCAGAGCTGCCTTTCAAGATCTCACAGTCATGTAGATGACACTGTTGATAGCACCTTCTGCAAATTGCACATTTTAAAAAATCAATCGAGCATTTACCTGTGAAAACACAAGACCTGCTTTCACAAGTCAGCATTGCAGGTAGTTTTCCTTGCATATTGGAATTCTCCAGGTACTGACACATTAGGCAACACATTCCTTCTATCACATGAGTTTTACACACATACATGGTTGTCACATATGAAAACAAGGTTATTTTTCCAAAGAGTTTCTCCATGGATGCTATATTAGTTACCTATCATTGCATAACAAATTACCCCAACTGTTGACAGCTTTAAAAAAACACACACAAAGCTATCTCACATAGTTTCTACAGGTCAGGAATCCAGTTGCAGCCTATCTGAGTAGTTCCAGCTCACAATCTCTCACGAGGTTTTGATGGAGATGTCCGTCAGAGCACAGCCACCCGAAGGCTGGACTTGGGGCAGGAGAGTCCACTTTTAAGCTCGCCCATGTGATCGTCGGAAGGAAGCTATAGTTCCTCACTACACTGACCTCTCCATAGGGCTGCTCGAGTGTCCCCACAACGTGGCAGCTGGCTTCCATCAAACTGCGTGACCCAGGAGAGAGCAACCAAGGAAGCCACTCTGCCTTTTATGATGAGTCATACACTGCCAGCTCCACCATGTGCTGCTAGATGTAAGTCACCAAGCCTAGCCTGCACATGAGGGTGAGGAAGGAGGCTCCACCTTTTGGAAGGAGGAGTATTGAAGAATTTGTGGCATTTTAAAATCACTACAAAGGTCATCCTAGATAAACATAAAATCCACTAGGAGAGTCTGTGTGAGAAAGAATACCTTTTTACCATGCTTAGCTTTCTGCTGGGAGACTAAGTTGAGAAGATCTCATTACATTAAAGTCAACATTTAATGAATATTAGTTCATATATTAAAGGACATATTTGACATAGTAAATAGCATATGTATGTTATGTATAATCTTTGCTGTGGATACAAGGTGCCATGCTAGAAATCAAAGTTAGACCTGTCTCAACCCTGCTACCCTAGGATACCTACCATAAGAGACAAAATGAGGATGGAAATAACTCTAGGATCGGTACATTGGCAACATCTGGGCCTTTGGAGTCAGACAAACGCATGTCATATCTTTGTGGTCTATTACTGACTATCTGGCCAATTTGGACAATATACCGACCCATTTTATATAATAATAAATACTTGGTATTTACATCAGTCGTTGTGGGCTAAGTTATGTTGTAGTAAAACACAATTCCCAAATTACAGCAAAAATTTATCTGGGAGGATTGGCTGAGCAGTCTTTATTCTAAGGCCCCGGCTGATAGCCACCGTATCAGAGCGAAAGAATAAGCAGCATTTCATGACAGCTTGTCTCGAAAATTCCACTGAAAGTGACCCATGACTTGCTCACATTTCATTGGCCACAGAAGTTCACATGACTATACCTACCTTCCAAGTGGCTAAGGAAGTGCAGGAAAGCTTTCGTAAGAAAGCAACTTATCTAATGAACAAACCAAACTAACAAAACAGAGACAGACTCATAGATGGAGAGCAGATGACAGCTAGTGGCAGCGGGAGGTTGGAGGTGGAGGGATTGGGCAAAAAGGAGAAAGGACTCATGGGCATGGACAACAGTGTGGTGATTGCTGGGGGGCGGGGTGTAAGGGGACTAAATGGTAATGAAAAAAATGCAAAAAAAAAAAGAAAAAAATTAAATGATGAGTTACATACAAAAGAAAAAAGAAAGCAACTTGTCATATACTTGACACATACTCATTCTAAAGTCCTAAAATAAAACAGCTTGGCTTTATCACAATAGCTGCAAAATGAACCAACATCTCCTCCCTTGTCTTGTGAAAGTCATTTTGGTTATTTGCACTTTAGTTTGTCCTGTGTGCACAGAATGTTTGAAAAAGAAATGATTCATTTAGACGATGAAGGGGGAAAAGAGTATATTTATATAACTTCCTATCTTAATGACTTACCTCCAACTCCACTTCTCCTTTAAAAAGAAAAATACTTTGTTCACAATTGCAGAGTAAAACATTTTCTCAAAACTGAATTTCTCTTGCCCTGGCTGAGTGGCACTGTTGGCTGGAGCATGATCCCATATGATCGCCTGTCAGGGCAGGTTCAGTCCCTGGCAAGGGCGCGTGTGGGAGGCAACTGATGGATGTTTCTCTCTCCCACTGATGTTTCTCTCCGTCCCTTCCCCTCTATCTCTAAAATCAATAAGCAAATCCTTGGGTGAGGATTTAAAAAAACAAACAAACAAGTTTTTCTTAATTTTTCTTTTTTCTCTCTCATACGTCAGTATTTGGTGGCAGCTGGAGGGTTCTGACTCTAGAATTGTGCTGAAAACACTTGGAGTGCACTAAAAAGAAAAGCCCTCTTTATGCTTTGACCCCATACACTCACAGAGACTGCGGAGAGGGCACTAAAAGTGGCCAGAATAGACCTGGCTGAGGATTGGCCAGGGAGACCTAGATTGTCCTGAGCCTCCTTCCCCACCTTCCACCTCCCCCACCCCCTACCCCTACATAACAATAAGGAAGCAGCAACTCCAAAACCAGTTAGGGAAATCATAAACAGATGTGGAATAACGCCAATACTCTTTCACATTATGGTGGCATTTGCTGACATAAAAATTATTACAACTTTTGCCGTAAATTGTTCTGTAAATTTTACAAAATATGCAAAAACTGACATTTCAATAGCTGAGATAATTTAGATTTATTAAAAAGTTGAGGCCCTTGACATTCAGCAAAAGAGAGTCTATTTCTTTATCTAGCTTTGAGTTGTAGGGGTCTTATTTTTGTTTTTGTTTTTCAGCTCCTTGTTTATAATTCATAGGTCAAAACTGGCCACATCTGAGCTTTGACCACTTAGTCCAGTTTTATCCATAAATTTCTCCTGGGCCTCAGACAGCAGATATAACTTCTCTGAATCCAAAATTTCTTATCAGAGCATGTAGCAATCATGTCCTGCTTCAAAAAAGTTGGCAGAAAAGCCTTTGATATCTAGAAAGCACCCTAAAATGCTTCTTTGACATAGAACGGTTCCCACTGTCTTTATATAGCACCAGCTCTACGGATACTTTTCTCATTACTCCATCCTCTCTTCACACTCCCCCCAACACACACACACACACACACACACACACACACACACACACACACAGAGGCATGCGCACACACAGCCCTTCTCTACCCATTGCCACAGCCCGGTCGCACATCGTCGGGGTCCATGCTGCCTTGGCTCTTTCCCAACAGAACCTTTCTGAAAATCGCACTTCTCACCTGAGACCCTTGGAAAGTTTCTCCTCTAAAGCGGCTGCTCGCCTCCGTCACATGTAGATAATGCGCCTTCGTACACGAGAGAGGCCATCGTCAGAGCTGGGATACCCAGAGTGTACCTGCAAGTCCTTGAGGAAACGTGGCCACGGAGTGCGTGTGCCTGCAAGAGCTTGTTCCGTGTTCCTTCGATAGGGACAGTGTGGCCCGGCACTCTGTCCCTTCCTCAGAATTAGAAAGTCTATCTCTAATTAAAAGAGAAATCTTCGGCAGAAATCAAATTTTTTTCTAAGCGCCCCCTTTTCTCCTCAACCCCTCTATACCTCACACTCTTGAAATAAAGTTTGAGGACCAGTTTAGATTTTAAATCTCAGCTTCAGGGAGTCAAAATTTGACCTTAGAGTTCCTCTCACACTAGTCAACCGGGGTTTAATTAACGCTACCCTGTACGTTTAGACAATTACTGTTGTAACACATGGTGGTGGGGGCTCCTGCATTCGCTGCCTCAGTCGGGGCCCGATGCATCGTTCCGCCTCCACCGCCCATGCAAAGCTTGTGTCTCGCGTTTCGTCGTCCAGCGGGAAGCACCCACGCTGCGGTCTCTGATGTGCTCACTAAGTGTTTTACTGTGCAGTTCCACACGCTGAACACAATAGTAATTTCTAAGGGTGCCTAAATTACTCATTCTTCTACAGGTAGGTGGTTCCTTTCTTACTGGGATAGGGTATCCAGGAGCCCTAAGACATATTTCACTTCTCGGGGAAGTTTCATTTGTCCTCAGCTATTGCAAACACGATCTTGCTGAACAGAGCTGAATTTTTAAGGCCGAGCGTGTGGTGTGGATTCTGATGGCGGCACGTTAGTTCAAGTCTCTGAGGACCGGTGTCAATAAATGTGAGAGGGACAACAGTAGATTGGCATACTTTTCCATTTCCACCAGGATGAAAAACTGCTATAAATTAAGTCTAACCTTAAATGTATAATCTGTCCTTGGGAAGGGGGGAAAAAAAAGGATATAGCATCTTCAAGCTCTCGGCATCCCTTACGAGAAAAAATTGGTTCTAAGGGTCTCTGATCTTGTGTTTTAGTAAAATAGAACTGCACGGCTGACTGACAGTTTTGATCTAAAGCATTTACGTTTAAGTTTTGATCTCTCTGCTTTTGATTAAAACTAATGAGCTCATTTAATTCAAAATGGGAATCTCTGATAAGAGAAATAAGGTTGATGTGATTGGATTAGAGGGGCAAATTAAACTCTTAGAGCAGAAGTTTGTGCTTATATAGTGTATTAAAAAGCTGTTGGCGTATTATGGCGTGTTAGATGATGAGAAAAATTTCATAGTAATTCATATTTAATCAGAAGAAATGAAAGTACTAAATATAACATGGCTCTGCTTTTCCCTCGAGTGATAAAAAGCTGTACATTTAAAATGACATCAGATCCATTCTCTCTAAAACAAAAAAAAAAAAGAAGAAGAAAATCTTAAGAGAGACGCATAAGAAAAGGACACTTGTCAG
Source organism: Mormoops blainvillei (assembly GCA_004026545.1). Classification (NCBI taxonomy): domain Eukaryota; kingdom Metazoa; phylum Chordata; class Mammalia; order Chiroptera; family Mormoopidae; genus Mormoops; species Mormoops blainvillei. The sequence goes on along the minus strand of PVJD01000618.1, from coordinate 139,534 downwards.
TGGTTCCATCATCCCAGAATAGAAATGCCATAAATATAGGAAAATATAGTCACATTAAGACAGGAATGATACAAGAAAGGCCCCAGACCACAGATAGCAAGGTTCTTCTTATTATAGTAGCTCTCATTCTTCTTTCATCTGAGCATCAAGTTTAATATTAAAAAAACAGAGATTTCTTTTACTTAGAAATACATGGACTATATTTCATAATTTATAATTTAAACATCTGCTTGCCTATTTTTTATTTTCATAGCTGTTTTCACATACTACGTATTTAATTCTTAAATCTTCACCCCCCTACCCCAGAGAATATCACTGTTCTTTCGAGAATATCAGAATGAGGGTTGCTCAAAAGAAATCCTGTTTGTTGTTGAAACTATTTTTTTGTTGTTGTTGTTTTAGAATAACTTTAATAGTACTATTTAGTAGAATAAAATTAGAGTGTTTATTAGGCCTAAAAAGCCCAAAATTAATTTTTAAGGAAAAAACTTAAATTTACATAATACTTTAGAAGCTTGGTTTTAAATAAATTAGATTTACCTTGCCTTCTAGATTTTTGAATAAAGGCATTTTTAGATCAGCAAGACTACAACTACCATTTTAAGTTTCATAAGTAAAAATGTATTCTACTTAGTCTAAAAATATATAAAGGGAAAGAGTATCTTGCTTAAGAGAGGAGACTATTATTTTCTAATATCAGAAGCAAAGAATGAAAACACAGAGACTATTGTCCTGTTCAGAGGAGGGCAGGGGACAAACCACCCTTAGTGGCAGGAATGGTAAAGTGATATTGTCAGGAGCTTCTGTTTGTGTCTGTCTGTATCTCCCATTCTTGGCCTTCTATCTTGTGTCAATTGAGAAGACTTCATGCTTCTTATTCCCCAAGATGTAGACAACCAACTCAAGAAGGCAAGAGTAATGACCTTGATGGTTTTGTGGTTCTCAGAAACCCCAGTAGGCAAATGATACAAGTCAGGGTTCTCAGGAAGAACAAAGAGCAAGCCCTCTTACCCTCCCTCAGATGCTCTCTGCCTGAGTCTAAGTTGATCCCATAAATCTGGCGGTTTTTCTTTTTCATGACAGTTCTCTCCATGTGCACTGGCCAAGCCTCAAGATGTGCTATCATTACTTACTTACTATCAGACCCCATTTAGGGAGCTGCAGGAAGTTAAAATATCTGAAAAGCTCTTGCTAGAAACTAGAATGGAGTTACTTTGGATACATTAATTGTTCCATTTTATTTTCTGCAAAGTGAACATTTTCTAAATGATGTAAATTGATTACTGGGCTCTTAGCACCCATCAGTCATTTATTTTTAGTGAACTCAAGGGTTGCACCTGAGCAGTAGCCGTGAGGGGCTGTGCAGAGATCTAAATCGCGCATGTGTGTGTTTTTGTATCCTTCAGTGGAGTCAACCAGCCCCAGTCTGCTAACCACTGACAACACCCTTGAGCGTTCCTTTTTCATCCGAATGAAATCTACTCTGACCAAACGCGGTGTGCACATCAAATCATCAGGATATAAGGTAAGCTGGGCTCCAGGAGGGGAAATAGTTCTGTCTTAGGTCAATCCTGGATCATTTGCATTGAGTTTCCCAGCTGCTTTGGGTTCATATGATCAACACATGTGAGCTTGAGCCGCCCATAGGGTTCTCAGCTATCGTTCTGTCTCAAGATAGGGGCTTCATTACACTTTAGTCTCATTTCAGACACTGCTGGTATAGCAAATGCCTCAATATAGCGTCTTTTCTTAAAACACCTGTTACTAATGCACCGAGGGCTTCAGCACATGCTAGAAATTCACTTTGTTGGAGAAGGTGAACCAAATTTATATCAGTCCTTAAAATGAGTGTTCTAGGATTGCAGCTTATAAGAATTTCACTTCTCCCACTTACCTCTTCAAAGCCTCCCTTTACCTTTAGAGAAAGACTGTCCATTTTAATAGCATCTTCATCACTGAAATTCATACACGTAAGTAATAAAATCAGGTTGGACATCAGAAGTCTTAATTTTGATATTACAATTATCGAACAGTCATACCTTAGCAGGCATAAATACTAAAAATACAGAGTATATGTTCCCCACAACAACAAAGACCAAGTCTGGCATCGTATTCTACATTATTATATGATTTTAAGGTTAAAGATATAAAAGCCTTCTAATCTCAGGAAATTCCAACATTTTAGTTACTATAGCAACATAAATTAAGACCTACAAAATTTATGAAATGCCTGTGGCAATGTGAATCATATCAATTTTCCAACACACTTACCAATCTGTCAAACAATATTTATTATATGTGGGAGGACAAACAGAAATAGAATGCACTGTAGATGTGGCTAGGACAACCTTTCCCAGTTTTAGAGTTTAGGGCTTCTGATAGCTAAGCTCTGTAGGGTGACCACTGTCAGACATGGTAACTATCATTATCTCTAGGTCTTAAACACTTTTATAAGTCATCGAGAGACTAACCGCTGCATAAATGTCCAAGGCAGGCACTTTATTTGACATGAATTCTTCAGAGAAAAAAGAAAGGAGGTGGGGGATCAGGCCCTTCCAGGCACCACCTTGAGCTGAGCTGTCCTAGCCTGAAGGGCACACGTGGAGCAGCCCTAACCTTGAACAGGGTCTGAAGCGGAGCCACGGATGCGGGCCCTCTGTGTCCGCCCTGTAACTTCACCCTGCAGAGGCCTGTTACGAAGGGATATGCTGGAGGAAAAAACAATAGACTCTACCCCCAGGACCATTTTGTATTTTCCTTCCTCACTGAACACAATACATTTATTCGTTGTTACCGTGTAGCATTAATAAGTTTGGATTTCTACAGATAAACTAAGGGTTTAACAATTATTGTCACTTGAATGCAAGAAAGGGGTATTCTTTGCATTCCAGCATTCAGGCGGCAACTGATGCAGGACAGGAGTCTATAATAATTCGAGAGGCAACCTTCGCCCTAATAGACATCAGTATAACCAGTGCCTTCATTACATTTATGTCATTCTACTGACAATCCTCAGCTGTAGGGCTTGCTTTTGAGGATTACTTTTCTGTCTGTCAGCATTTGTTCCTCATCTTTAGTGGTTTTTCCTGATTCGTAAGGGACTTATCCCAGGAGCAAAGAAGGTGGGACATGTGAGGTACAGGTTGAAAAAGCAATATTATAATGCAATATTATTACAGTTTAATATTCCAAAAAACAAAAAAAGGTATAATTTTCGCATGGCAAACTAGAGATGTTAAAGCTCTGTATAATTTTGGATCTGCCCAAAAGTGGGATGTATGGGTAAAAAAAAAAACTGATATAGGTAAGTAGTTTGAGTTTTAATTTAGGCAAAAACCTAATAGCTTAGGTTCCATTTGTTTGTTTTGCCATAGGGATTCCTAAGTAAAGCTGTTTCTGCAACATGATCTGAAATTGGGAGAGCTAATTTTTTAAATATTAATACACTATAACATTCATTCATTCATTCATTCATTCAACAAATACTTATCGAGCTCCTACTGTGGAGTCTGTTCTAGATACCGGAAACGCAGCACTAAACAAGAAAAAGTCCCGGCTTTCATGGTGTTGCATTCTAACGGGGGGAGGCTGACAGTAACACGTGAATAAATAAAGAAGGTGATTTCAGAGAGTGATGATGGCTAAAATGATGACAGCTAATATTTATGCACACTACAATACGCTGGGCAGGGTGCAGTGTGCATGTGTTAGCCCTCCCCACAATCCTAGAATCATTGCTTTCATTTACCGCTGAAGAAACTAAGGTTACAGAGGTCAACAGCATAGCCAATGTCAGAGGATGAAGAGACAGAGCTAGGGTTTGAACTTGGGGATTCTGGTTCCACACCCCATGCACTTAACCACTAGGCTACACCATTACACAGGTGCTGAAGCAAGGTAATGGGAAGGGGTGTCTGATGGGGGACCACTTTAAGTAGGAGGGTCACAGAAGGTCTCCCTGAGGAGGTGACATGTCACCTATGAGTGATGAATGAAAAGGAACTTCAATATGCCATGAAGACATATTGAAGAAAAGTGTTTCTGGAGCTGCTTGGGTCTAGGATTAAAGACTCCTTGCAATAATAAGGGGCCTTTGAGAAGCAAAATGTTAAAAAGTACAACCTTGAATGTCCTGGACTGAAACAGGTTAAGAGCTATTCCCATTGCCATCACACCATACATGTTAAAGTGATCACACCCCTCTGACACAATCCTGTCAGGACGTCTTTCTCAAGATCTCACGAACGTCTTCCTCCAGTGCCTTGTCCCCTCCGCAGAACTGCTAACACGAGAGGTGATTCACACCGTCCCCCCAATAAGATGAAGCGTCCAGCAGGTCCGGCTATTCCCCTCCTCCTCCCTCTGCCATGAACTCCCCTTGGGAATTAGCCTTGTTTGAAAGTCCATGGGAGAGCTGCGGGACCCCATGACGTGACGCAGCTGAGCAACATCCCTATTTATCTGTTCATTCTCAGTAAATAAATATAACGGCTTATAAAACATTCAAATAAAACTGGTAATCACCCCACCACCACACAATAAACACACATTAAAAAAAGCAATGATGATCATTTCTCCATACTCCAGTATTCCCCCTAATTTACTACCACTGTGAGCTTCTTTCTTTTCCTTTAAAGATCGAAGATGTTAAGTCTTGCTCAGGGCAGGTCATTACGTTTCTATTTTTTCTGTAACCTTGGCACATGGACTTTTCTGACTTTCTCCATCATTCTATGTGCCACTCTCTTTAGTGTCATTGTCGTTGATGGTAATAATTGTAACAAAAGTACCACTTATTACTCTGTGGCAGACACTATACTAACACTTTACACTTATTTAGCTAATCTGCCCATTATTTAAAGACTTTCTCTGTGGCCGGCATTGTTCAAGCTTTATATTCTATCATTACACCCATTTTGCAGGTAGTAAAACTAGGTCTTCAGCAGGTTCGGCCCTTTGCCCGTGCTCAGACAGCTAGCTCTTCGGTGGCTACGGAGGAGTCAGGATCGATCCAGGCAGCGAGGCTCCAGAGTTGGCCCCCTTCACCCCTCCGCTTCCCTGCTCAATAGAATGAGTCCAAAGAAGGGCTCAGCCTGAATGGGATCTCAACATATGAAATATTAATCAAAGCCTTAGAAAGAAAAACCTGTTGCCTGATGAAGACCTGCAGTTTGTGGCTCAGCCTCTGCTACAGCATAAGTTTGCAGAGATTTGCAGAGATTTACCTTCCTTTCCAGGGACTATAAAACCCACTCAGGTACCCATGGCCAGGAATTCTAGCCAAGGAAGTGCCCATCTGAACCTGCTCATCCAGGTAGGGAGCATAATTGAAACTGCTGTCGCTTCCACCGCCCAGTCCTCAGGAAAGCTGCCCTCTCTCCAATGAAGTTTCCCAACTGTGAGCTGACACTCGCTTGTCTCTGTGTTCGTTTGCTTTGAAATCCACAGTAGCGCCGTTATCTGGACTAGCCACTTTTTATGCCCGAGGGGCTTTCTCGATGTTTAGGTCTCATTGTTGGCCACATATCTGAGCATAACACAGCTCTCCTTTAAATTGCATTGCGTCAATATTCTGCCGCCTTGACGAGGTCTAGTCTTGATCTGGGGGAACTTACTCGGTGTAGCACAGAGGGTAAGAGGAGATATGTAATCAGGGAAATTAGGGAAGTGAAGACTAATTGGGTCACATCTGTAGCTTCTGTCTTTGGAGGATAGTTTCCTTTGGCATGGGGCTGTCAGTTTTCTAATCTGCTCTTAAATGCCCACCAGCACCACTGTCATTTCTGGAGTAGGTACCCAATCACATGATGATGTCCTAACACTAATGCGTGGGACAGCCTCCAGGACTGGGAAACACTGACAAAGAGAAAAAAAAGCTGTCATGCTTATATAATGCTGAGAATGTCTCTGAACTCTGCAGAGACAAAAATCTTCAAATGTCGAGGGTTCCTGCTACAACACATGTGAACAGATTACTAGGTTGCTGGGGGAACTCCAGGTTCTTAGAAATAAACAGCCCCCCCCACCAATCTGGGATGATTTGGATATCAATTTGCCAATAACCAAGCGTTGAACTAAATGATTTCTGAAACCTATCCAGCATCCTTATAATATAAAGAGTCATCAAGTATAAGTAGTAGAGAAAATACCATGTCAGTACACTGGTTGGTTAGGACCACTCACCTCAGCGTTAAGACTATCTAAACATGAAGTAACAAAAGCAATCACCCTTTCCTTTTTCACTTCTCCCTTGCCTTTATGATTTAATGTTAATACACACTTGAAGTCTTGTTGCAAATGACGTCGACCTCTGGGTTGCAGAAGTACAAAACTAAGATTTACATTTTGATCCCTTCGTGCAGGTAGAGATAATCTGAAAAGGTATTTCTCAGGAAATATTTTAGAAAAAGTATACCTAATATTTACAAATTATGTCTGTTATTTTCAGTGGTACGTGGTCTGCCTTTTCTTCCTGTTCGCTTGGGTGTGCGAGAGAGTTACATACTAGGATTCCCAATGTCAAAATCACAGCCAAGTGCATTTCAAAGTTGAAGGTTTTTCATAGGCAAACGTATTCTTGACTGAACGTGCACACCGACAAGTTTCAAGATATACTAAAAGGGAACTATTACTTACTATTTCAATGATCTGGAATTTTAGCTCTTGGTTTAATTTTTTCATAAAACCCACAGCACACAACTAAGTTCACAGTGCATAATGTCAACCCCCCTCCTTGATGCCCTGCCACTGTAATGTGCTGCCAAAATTGGTTGACTCCACCTGCTTCTATTTCCATTCCTCCAGTTTAATATCTTTTCCTGGATCTGTTGTGAGAAATTCCCAAATTACCTCTCCCAAAACTTCACTTCCCCATTCCATCGTGCCAGCTGCTCCACGGAATAGCTTTCCAAAACCTCGGCAACCGTCTGCTTCTCGGCTCCTGAGTCATCCGCGGTTCACTGTGTCCGTGTGTTCAAGAACCTGGCTCTAGTCCGCCTTCCTACCACCACCTCCATCAGTCTTTCCTGGGACTGTAAATACCAGTGCTCTAGGAAGATCCATCCAACCATCTTTCCTAAAGTAAGCTTGCGTAGTCACACCACTACGCCTTTGACCATGCTGTTTTCTTTTCCCAAAAGGCCTTTCTGCCACACTTCCACAGGGAAAAGCTTAACCAATATGGCACAACCATGCAGGTGCCACTTTTTAATTTTTATCTCCCCTCCCCAGCCTCAATTTTTGTACCTGTAAAATGAAGCTATTAGTAGAACACAACCCAGAGAATTTCCCTAGGGATCAAATGAGATCACACAGGCTCAGCTAAGCATCTTTTCTCCATTTTATGAAGCACTTTCATCTAATTTTATATGAATCTCGTAATAGTCTTTTAGGTAATTATGCCTAGTTTCCCAGTTTTGAAGACAGGTAAAACAGAGGCACAGAAATATGAATTGATTTGTCTAAGGTCATCAATGGTGAATGGCAAAACAGAGAACTCTCCGGGTACTCTGATTTCAAAGGTCTTCTTTCCAATATACTAAATTGGATACTGGGTACATTCTTATTCCGCTTTCTTCCCTCAGCATCTAGCACATTGTGCTGGATGTAGTTGCCATTCAGTAAATGTTGTTTGAATAGAATTGCATGTTCTCTTTTTTTCTGAGATAGCAATGAGAAAGGTGGAGAGTATCGAACTCTATTTTGTACTACTAGCGATCCAGCTAGTGGGCATCAGTGTCTTTTAGCTGGGGTCACTAGAATAGACACAAACCCAAGTTGCTATACCACGAGGCAGCCCACATCCCAGCCTCCTGCCTGCCAGGGTGGCATCCAGTGCCCTCATAAAACCAGAAGGTACCATATCCACAGCATTTTTTTTGAGCTATTGAGGATTCCTTTCAGAAAATGAAAAATAGAGTCATTTTAACATCACTTATTCACCATGACCTCTAATTGGAGTCTGGAGATTACCATTTTCTTTCTAGTAAATCATCTTTCAAGAATTTTTTTCTGGATATTACCATTTTAAGGTTCTAACTTTCTGACAATTAGAACTGTATTTGCTGATATCCTGCCTTCTGGCACAGTGCCATTCCTCAAAGGTTGCTGACAATATGTGACGGGTCATTGTAAGAAGGCTGGTTCTTTCTTTGCCTGAGAGGGCAACTGTGTACAGTGAGTCTTAATTGTACCAGAGAAGTGTAGCATGGAGGTGAGCCGAGCACTAATGTAGGGGCTACATGGTGATGGTCCTTCTCTGGAGGTTTCTAAGAGTATACCCTAAACTTAATAGTTACAGGTCTCTTCTCCTCCTAGATGAGTGTGGACAGCCTAGACACCATCTGGATGTTTCTTGCAATCTGAGGTTCAGAGATGTTCCAGGTGCCTGGGCATATCAGTTCTCCTGAAGCCTTTCTTCGCCTCAGCTTTTTGTTGTCTTGAATGATGACTACAGTATTCCAAGCTGCACAAAATGTAACTGTCTTGTCAAATCAATAGATGAATTTTCAGAGAGACCAAAAATTCTGTCAACCCATTCAGGCTTTCTAAGACTACGCATTTATTGCCTTTCAATCAACCCAGACACCCAGAATAAATTGAAGGAGAAAAAATTTTCCAGGGTAGAACTTACAGGCAGAGGTTATTGTGATGAAAAATGCAAATAGAGGAGAGAACCAATGAAATCAAATTTTTAAAATCCTATTATCGCTTTTTAGTCCCTGTTCACCTCTGTACAATTGTCCATTACAATGTAGTTTCCAGTGCCATTTTAAATACAACCGATATTGTTTCTGATCTTAAAGAATTTATTTCCCATTACCAAGGCATGACATTAGCTCTGCCCTGGGATAGGTCATTTCTGTTGGGACTAATCAGCCAGCTATTTTACCAACTAAAGGCATAATCACTAACCATTCTGTGAAGTGTCTGTAAATTCCAAGTATGTCAGTGACTGCAGCCCAAGTGTGTTGCTAACTTATAGGCACTTAATTTTTTATTATACAGATTTTAGAAAGAAGGTAGGAGAAGTAACAGCATCCTGTCTTTGGCTAATGCTAGAGCTTTTCAGGTTGAGTTTATGAGTCTTTAATCTAAGAATAATGAAAGGGATGATCTCTTTAAAGAAGACATCATTGGTGCAAAAATTAACAACTCTTTCTGTGAATAATGTCTTAACTAATGCCCTTCAACGTTGTCATTAATGGCTCCATGAATATATCCTCAATCTGATAGATTTTAAAATATAATCTCTCTATTATGAGACTTTGGCCTATTAAAAAGAGTTTTTAAAGGAAAATAAACAGACTTAGGAACTGAAAAGTAAACACAAGTACAGTTGAGCCCTATTTCAGGCCCAGCACTCTCTGATGTTCTGAGATGCCCCAACAACAGCTGCAAAGGTCCACCCTTTCTGTTCCCCTAAAATTATTTCCTCATCCGGTGGCCTGAAGTAGCAGTTACTTAACTCTTCACAGACATGAAGGGCTCCCAGATACATTGCCCTGTTTGGCTCAATTACCTCAAAACTATTCCACTGAAGAGTGATTAAGCACTAAAGCAAGACACCGCACAGCCAAGGACTTGGACTGAATCCTGCCATTCCTGACTCTATGACTTTAAGTGAGCATCTATTTCCTCCCTTGCATAATGGGAGCACCACCAGCACCGCCTTCATAAGGCTGTTGTGAACCAAAGTGAGATAATGTAGATAATACCTGGCCTACAATGAACATGCAATGTATGTCCATACATGAAGTTTCATGTTTATGAACTTGTATTGTGAGGTTGATAAAGGTTAATGTAGACCATTCCCAACCTTTACTTCTATACCTCTGCATATACCTGTAGCTATGGGAAGTAGTAGTTCATCAATAATATTTCAGATTATTTCCTGGAAGTTTAGGAGCTCTAGAATAATGAACAATTTATTTCAAACATAGAAAATGCATTTATTTCTCAGAAATTTCTCCCAGCTTAAGTGTCCTGAATATTGATTTGATTACAAGAGACAAAATATGACTGAAATACGTCATCTGCCCCTTTAACAAAAGGAACACATACCAAATGATTTTCTTTGGAATTGATTTAGCATCATGGCAAGACTTCTATTGCCGTTTAATGCAGGACATGAAGTAGGGACAAGGCCAATTTGATGTTGATCTCTGGAATAAATGGAGCTTCTAGGATCCTGTAGTTCACAAGGCTCCACAGTTTGGTAAAAGCATCTACATACATATAAATCGAACCCTCTGGGGAAAGTAAAGTACCATTGCGGCATGAACCCAGTTGCATCTCAGAACTACCGCACAACACTCCAGAGGGGGTTCTGCCGACTCATTCCGAGTAAGGGAAAAGAGCCAGGATTCTGAGGCTAATATCATCTCATGCAGAGACTTCCTGGGGCACAAGGAAGTAAGCACGCCTTTCCCATCTCTCTGTGAATGCCCTCCACCGCCAGACTAAAAGAATGGCCTCATTGCGAAGTGCTTTGAGTTACAAGACTCTTATTTAAACAACAGAACCTCTGAATAATCAATTCTCAATCCCCTGTAGTCATAGTCAATGGAGAGGCTTCGGAATGCTGCCTTGACTGCGTGTGTGTTTAATCTGAACTACAAGTAGGCAGTGGGTCTCTCTATGTTGCTATGTTGGAAACATCATTTTCAGCTCATTGTTGACAATGGTCTCCAGAAACAATTCATATCCGTTATCATTAGACTGGTAGCGGTATTTACACTTCCACCCAGGATTTTATACCTGCTTTTCTTTTCTCCCTGGAGTATCTTCTTAGATAAATCCATGGTTGACATTCATTCAGATTTCTGTCCAAATATCACTTCCCTCACCACCCCATCTAAAATAGCTCAGCACACCATCCGCATCCCCATTATCTGCTTTATCTTCATAACACTTGACATCTTAACACTATTTCATAATTTATTTGTATATAGTTTGTCTCCCCCACCACAATATAAGCTGAAGCTCCTAGAATAGTTTGAGATGCCTAGTCGAAATCCAATAAACGTCTGTTTAAGAAAATAAACAAAGTTATAGATATTGGACATCATGTGTGCTAAGGCCAAAACATATTCCCTCCTTCAGTCAGTATCCTAGTTCCTTCAAAGGGAATTTAGAGATGAGAATACACAGCCACTAAATTATGTATTTTAAGTTTCTAGGCCCTATTGCTAGTAAGATAAATTAATGGTCCCTTCCTTTTCCTCTTATTTTTTAAATTTTGTTATTGCTGTTCAGTTACAGTTGTCCCCATTTTTCCCCCGTTACTCTCCCCTGCCCTACACACCCCCACCTCCCACATTTAGTCCTCCTCCCCATGGTCTTTGTCCTTGGGTCCTTCATACATATTCATTGACTTGGCCCTTCCCCTTCTTTCCTCCCTTGTCCCGCCGCCCCCCTCCCCTCTGGTCACTGTCAGTTTGTTCTTTATTTCCATGTCCCTGGTTCTATTTTGCTCTCTTGTTTGTTTTGTTGATTAGGTTCCACTTATAGGTGAGATCATATGGCAATTGTCTTTTACCGCCTGGCTTATTTCACTTAGCATAATGTTCCCTGTTTCCATCCATGCTGTCACGAAGGGTAGGGGTTCCTTCTTTCTTTCTGCTGCATAGTATTGCATGGTATAAATGTACCATAGTTTTTTGATTCACTCACTTACTGATGGGCACTTAGGCTATTTCCAGGAGTTGGCTATTGTAAATAACACTGCTATGAACATTGGAGTGCATAAGTTCTTTTGGATTGGTGTTTCAGGATTCTTAGGTTATAATCCCAGCAGTGGAATCTCTGGGTCAAAAGGCAGTTCCATTTTTAGTTTTTTGAGGAAATTCCAAACTGTTTTCCACAGTGGCTGCACCAGTCTGCATTCCCACCAACAGTGATTAGGGTTCCCTTTTCTCCACAAACTTGCGAGCACTTGTTGTTTGTTGATTTGTTCATTATGGCCATTCTGACTGGTGTGAAGTGGTATCTCAGTGTGGTTTTAATTCGCATCTCTCTGATGGCTAGTGATGCTGAGTATCCCTTTATATGCCTCTGGGCCCTGTGTGTGTCCTCCTTGGAGAAGTGTCTATTCAGGTCTTTTGCCCATTTTTAAATTGGATCGTTTGTCTTCCTGGTTTCGAGTCATGTGCGTTCTTTATATATTTTGGAGACCAAACCCTTGTCTAAGGTATCATTGGCAAATACATTTTTCCCATAGGATTGGTTCCCTTTTCATTTTGCTGATGTTTTCTTTAACCATGCAAAAGCTTTTTAATTTTATGTAGTCCCATTTGTTTATTCTTTCCTTTATATCCCTTGCTCTAGGGAACATATTGGTGAAAATAGTGTCACATGGAATATCTGAGATTTTCCTCCCTTTGTTTCCTCTAGGACTTTTATGGTGTCATCACTTATATTTAAGTCTTTTATCTTGAGTTTATTTTTGTATATAGTGTAAGCTGGTGGTCAAGTTTCTTTTTTTTTTTTTTTTTGCATGTAACTGTCCAGATCTCCCAACACCATTTGTTGAAGAGGCTATTTTTACTCCATTTTATGCTTTTGCTCCCTTTATTGAATAATAATTGACTGTAGAGATGTGGGTTTATTTCTGGACTCTCTGTTCTGTTCCATTGATCTAAGTGTCTGTTCTTATGTCAGTACTAGACTGTTTTGATTACAATGACCTTGTAATATAGTTTGATATCCAGTGTTATGATCCCTCCTACTTTGTTCTTCTTTCTCAAAATTGCTGAGGCCCTTTGGGGTTGTTTATGGTTCCATATAAATTTTTGAAATGTTTGTTCTATATCTGTGAAGTATGTCATTTGTATTTTAATATGGATTGTGTTGAATCTATGAGTTGCTTTGGGTAGAATAGACATTTTAATGATGTTAATTCTTCCAATCCATGAACATGGTATATGCTTCCATCCTTTTCCTTTTAAAAAGGCTGCACTAATTGCTGACATATTCTATGATATATTTTTCATACTCTCATATTCGATTTTTTTAAATCAACATATATGTAACTTATACCCCACTTGCACCCAGTTTTAGTGGCCAGACCTCTGGAAGCAAAACCAAGAGTAACTTCATTATTACTTGGTAGTTGTGAACATATGTACTAGTCCTCAACAGCCCATTGTCAAATGTCCTTCAAACGCATGACTCCCTGGAGAAATCATGAAAACAGAGTGGCTTAATAGGGGCGCACCTGGTGAGGGGAGCCAGAAAATGCCATGCTATTGCCAGGACACTGTGGCTGCCTTGCTGTGCGACGTTAGACAAGCAGCCTGGTGATTCTGGGCTTCTGTTTCAGTGATACAGACAAAGTACAGGAAGCCCTTAGATTCCACGGCCAATTTTATCATCAGCTAATTGATACAAACAAGTTCCTACATCATCTCATCATCATCAACATTATAACAAAACATTATAACGGAACAACATTGTATAAAACATTATTTAAGGACCTACGGTATATAATAGGCTCAATTTCAGTGTTCTTTAATCACCTGATGACTGAGATTACATCCTCATTAGCTCCACTCTTGACCTTAGGGTGAAAGCCTCTTTTGAACTCTTGGCCGGAATGAAATATAGGATCTACCTCAGCAAGAGGAACCCTGACTATTGGGGAGGCAGAGGTTAGGGCCTGCCAGGTAGTTCCAGTGAAGGTCACCCAGAGTTACCAAGAGCTACCTATTGCCTCACACCAGCGCTGGTTTGAGAACCTGAAATATTATAGGAAACATTTAGCCACAAGAAAGAGATCTGGGGATTTTATAAGTCTTAGGGAGGGCTCAGTGAAATTTTGTACCTTGTCTTATGTAGATTAGATTCGGAGAAATCAATCTAGCTCTTAAATTAAGGACCAAAGTAAAAGGCTGATCTGAGAGTAATACTCTGTTGCCTTAAACCATGAGCAGTGACAAATTTCTTTACTTACTTTAACACCATATGTATTCATCCCTCTTTTTATGCCACAAACATGCAACATCATGTTCTTATTAAACTTATCAGTCTTCCCTTTATTTATTTATTTGCAGTTGACTTCTGGTGAACACCTTTGTAAGTGTTGTCTGTAATGGTTGTAAATTTCCATTCAAAGGGAACTGCAGTTTATAATCTGCCTGGAATAGCCCTTCAGGCAGTTGGATCCTGGGTAAATGTTCTTTAAATTTTTTTATTGACTGATTGATTTTAGAGAGAGAGGAAGGGAAGAAGGAAGAAGGGAGAGAAAGGGGAGGAGAGAGAGAGAGAGATTTGTTGTTCTGCTTATTTATGCATTCATCGGTTCCTTCTTGTATGTGCCCTGACTGGAATAGAACCTGCAACCTTGGCTTATCCAGACAATTTTCTAACCAACAGAGTTACCCAACACTGAATGGAATTAGCAGTATTATCATTGTCAAATTCCTCAAAGAGAGGTATCATGGAATGCAAAACACTCTTACTCTTGAACTATTATTTCATTATAAATTACTATCTTCTCTATAGAATATATATTTTCTCTCTTTCCACTGGAACTATCTGGAGAGTGATACAGTTTGCCTATGGACCCCTAGTAGCCAGATTCCGAGCACCTTGACAGAGTGGAGGAATGTTAAGCTCTTTGCATGTCATCTCTGAGATGCAAAAGTGCCAGGGCCTAGTACTTCCACGTTCTCACGCACTCAGAGAGCCCTGTAGGTCAGTCAGAGTGAATTGACCCCAGAAGTCAGTAGACTAACAGCAATCCAGTCAGTCCATGAAGAGAGAGTAAAGCCCAGAAACAACAGATCACGTGGTCACTGTCCCACAGAGGACTGACAGAGTGCTAAATGTGGAGAGGCCCCTTGTCTAGTCTTTCTCCTCATATGGTGGTTTTACCCTTGGAGAGAGCATCAGGGGAGGTGTCCCACAGAAGCCCATGACACATTTTGGCCCCCAACAAACCTTTTCCCTCCTCCGTACATAAATCTTACCTCCCTATCCTGCCATCCAGCCCTAAAAACTTTAAAAGGATGGTGTTCTGCTAGTGAAAATTCATAGGCACCTGCTGTTGATTTCCTTCCTGCTTAGAATAATTTTTACACAGCTGTGATATCACAGACTGACTCTGTTCAAAGTACCAAACCGTGAGGCTCAAACAAGAAGGGCATCCGCAATGTTTGGGTTATAATGATGTCAGCTATTTCTCTTTTTTTACAGCATCATTAGTAATCTGTCATTCTAATAATAATAATTCCCTTTTGACATCATAGAGGTAAGGAGAAATCATCACTGACATCAAAAATGAGGTGATATTTCAGCAGAATTATTTCACCGAAGATAAAATGGAAAGCTTTATTACTCCCCATGCCTTTCAAGAAAGCTGAACAAGGCACATGCTGACCCTGGAGCTTATCTGCTTCAATTCCTTCTGGGCTGATCTGAAATAACTAATTTTAATTGTTCCAACTAGAGTTTCAGATTGTGCTTCACCCGCCCCCCCCCCCCGCCACCCAAGCTTTGCATCTACAGAATGGAAACTTCTTTCAAAAACAAGCTTCGTCAAATCATAATAAACTGGGAAATCAAAAGAAAAAAAAAGTCATGGGTAACCCACAATGATCTCTAATTTTCATTCTCCAGCATCACCTCTTGTTTGGAGTATTTAGGAATTGATTTCACTCAATCATACAGTCAATACTGATTGTGTACCTGTTGTGTATTACACACTCTGCTGGGTACTAGGAAGACAGAGATGGATAAAACAAAGTCCTTGGTCCAGAGAACAGAGTCTGGACTGAGGCATGCACACAAAGTAATGACCGTGGGACAATGTGATGGGTCCTCTAAAGGAGATGTGTTCCAAGAGCCACAGGATGAAGTAAATAATTCTGTTTGGTGGAAGAGGAGGGGTTCTCAAATACAGCCTCATTTTTGCCAGACCTTAGGGAAGGAAACTCTATGCAGAGGGAACAGTATCAGCAAAGAGATGAAGGCATCGCGTCATTGAGCAGAAAGAAATCTGCTCCCTAAGGGAATCGGGGGCAAAGCCATCTCATCTGACTGAGCAAATGAAGTTGGAGCGGGAGTCTTCTTCTAGTGCAGTACCAGCCCAATGGGCTGAGAGCGTTCACTGTAATAGGATGAAGATTAAGACTGTCACATTCTAACAAAACTGTTTGCATTTGTTCTTTTAAAAAGATACTATTTTCTAACAAGGGGACCAAGAAGGTTGTTCTCAGCCTATAGGGTAAGGGAATAAATAAGTGGATTTAAGTAAACTGTTGGATAATTCCTTTTGAAATTTTCTGCATTTATTTTTCCTTCCACCATTCTGACCTGCTTGAGTGCAGGGATTTCTTCCCCCCTGAATCTTAGATGCTGATACAAAATAGACATTCTGAAAGGAGGAAGATGACTTTCCTAGAGCCAGTAACTCAAGAACAAAACTAAAGTCATTATGCATTGAAATCTCAGAGTGTGAAATAAGTCAGAAATAGGAAGCATCCCACAGACCTCAGTCACCCAGGTCCTAACAAGACACTGTTAGGTGTCTGAGTTCTTGGCAGTGTCTGGATATTTGGAACAATGTAAGGTTTCTCTTAGACTGACCATTTAGTAAAAGTCCTGACATTAAGGATGATGATTTTTTCTCATTAAAAAAAAAGTACTTGTTCTTCCATTCATTTTACTTCTAATTCCAAATGGCTCTTCAGCCCTTCTACTAATTGTTGCAACTTTTATAAACAGTGTTATCTGAGCACCCAATCCCTTTGTTCCAATAAGATCTGTGCATGGCAGATCAGTTACAATTTATCTGCAATCAAAGAACTGCTGTCAAATGAACAGTAACTAATGACATAAAATCTGAGTTATAACTATACAAAATATTCAATATGTTAAGTGATTTTTAAAAATAAAATACAGTACATAACAACTGGATTTTCAATGCAAGCAAATTTTCACCCTTTCTCTCCCCCTCTCCCCAGAAAATATAAATTTATACACCTGGATTGAATGCTTACTTTAAAAAAAAAAAACTTTTAACAAATAAAAAGAAGAAAACCTCTTTTTTTCTCTATTTTTGCATAGTCTGCATTCACCTTTCTATCAGAGATAATGTGAAACTTTGGTGCTTTGTGTTGCACATCATTAGCTGAGTTGCTTTTTATCAGCTTGATTTTATTTATTTTTTCTTTCTCAAACACCTTTTCTTTCCTTCGAATAATCAATGTTCTCAATTGCTCTCAAATGCATCTACTTCTGTCATCACACAGCTAGCATAACCCCGTGGAGTACGCTCCCCAACCATGCGAGAGCCATTTAAGAGGAGATCTTTTTGTTTAAGTCAGCTCTCAGGATTGAAGGGGAAATCACATCCCCGCTTGCTCTCGACTTTTTCATTACCAGTTTCAGAGGCTAGAAAAAGGAACTGGACAAAAATGGACTTGGGCATATGTTTGGTTTCTTTGCATGCACTAAAGCAACACAAAGCTCATGCACAATAAGCAAACATGCATTATGGGTTGTTTTCAGTCACTTTATAGACATATGCATTCATAAATTTTGATACGGTAGTAAGAAGCCGACTTTGATGGGACCCAACTCACAGACGAGCTTTCGATCGCTAGAGCAACCACAGTCTAACTTTATGTTGACAATTTATCAGCTCTTCTCCGTCAAGGAAAATTGTTTTTTAGTGCTTGCCTATTAGCAATCACATGCATAATATGAAATTGAGTTTTGGGGAGGACGGCCTGCCATCTGTCTTTCTGATATTTTTTTTTTCAGTGTTTCACGCTCAAGTTCAACTCTCTGCGTATCAGAATGCTGTAAAACAGGATTCACCCATAATATGGGCACTTAGCAAGAGAAATGGGCCAGATACCAATGTAGTCTTATAACTTGCAGACATTTAAAGTAGAAAATCATTGATACCCCAATCTGTGCATTATCTTTTGAGTGCACTTCAAATTCTGCCTGCCTCTCCAAGCCAACGTTGGTACGGCTGGTTCTTCTTAGAGAATAGTTCATTACTGTGCTTCAAGAAGTGTTAAAACACTTTTATAAAAATAAAGATTCAAAGAGAAAGTGGAATGCACTGTGAAGTTGAGAAAATGGAGCTCTAAAGGATTGCTATGAAGAATGAAAAAGATGTATTTAGTTTCCCTTCCAAGTTCCAATATGCTAAGATTTTTATCAATAATATTGTTTTCCTGCAAGAATACCTGCCTCAGGGAAAATCTGTTCTGTCGCTGTCAGGATTATACTTCTCCAAATATGCTTAAGACGATTCTGTTAAATGGATAAAAAATAGTACACCCCGCAAGGTGGAAGGATCGCTCAAAAGAACATTCCCAAGCCTTTCGTGTGTAACTGCATTTGTGCGGTGGGCATTTATTATGCTATAAATTCCATAACTGATTCTAGCCAGCTCAGATTGATTCTGCAGTAACTGTAAGTAATGAACCTTCCAGAGTCAAAAGGGGGAGAAACAGAAGTAGCCAATACCCTTGTGGCTGTGGAAATACAAATTGGAGAGTTCATTTAGTCACAGCTTTTATCAGATTATACAGCCAATACCCTACAAAGCAGGAAAATATGTGTACAGAAACAACTACGGGCTCCTTGATCTGACTCCAGCAACCATGATGGGCAGAAACAAGGAGAACGCTTCTTGGGAAAGGAAGTGATTTTTTTTTTCCTGAGCCTTTTCTTTCCAAACTTGTTCCCTCTCATCTTTTTCACTTTTTTCACCTAAAGTATGGGCAGATGTCCATCTCACAGGAGCTCTTTCCCTGGGGCAAAGTTAGCTATTCCTGAAGCATGGCCCCCTCAGTTCTAGCACCTGGGGCCGATGGACCCTCTGCCCAGAAGAGGCTCCCTGGGGTTGGCTGGGGAGGGACTATCATCTGTTCAGACTTTTGTAGAGAGGAAAATTGGTTATCTTAGAGTTGATTACTGAGCCTATTAAGAAACTAAGGTAGTCAATGAGATGAGTAGCAGGAGAAACACAGAATCAGAGGTGCACTGTGACACCCCCCCACCCCACCCCAAGGTGGTTACTGGAGACGAAAGGGGTAAATGAAGAAGCCGAAGCAGTAGTAATCAGTACTGCAGAAGAGCAGTACCACCTTATATTACAGGCTTGGTTTCTTCCTTAATATTCTTTAAAACTGAGCACCAAGGAAACAGGCAGTGAATGGGGGATGGAAGAGGGTGTGATTTGGGATCATGATTATCAGCAGACCTAGAGCAAAGAAACTTTGGGAAGCAGGAGGGAGGAGAGGAGTATGGAAAATGATGACATTAAAGGCACGTTTCACTTACTAGCGAGGCCAAGGAGGTCCTTGTTTCATTCCTGTGCAACCCCCTCTCCTCTCTGCCCTCATTTTCATGGAATGCTTTGGAACAGGGGAGGGGAATGTGTTTGGAAGGTACAGTGGGATGGGTTCAGGCCCAGTATTTGTCTCCATGGTGATAGCATGAGCATAGGGAGGCCATGACCTCAGTGGAACGTCGGCAGGCAATATTTGTGCCAGTCCTGGGTTTGTGTCCCTGTACCCATCCCACTGAATTTTCAGAAACAGAGAGGCACAAACAGATAATCCATCAAAGCATCCTCACTCTCCGTTTGTCCCCACGAACAAACACCACAAATGTTTTGAGATTCTTTCCTTTTCCTTCTTAATCTCAGAATCGTAGAACTGAAAGGTCCATAGATGTAGAGTTTGGCTGTTGTGAGGCAGGGCTGACAGAGTGGACCATTTGGGGCCTCTTTAAATATACACAATTCTCATGCGGCTATTAAAAACTGCCATGGAATGTCTTGTAAGAAATCCATATATAGTAGGGCAAATCCTTAGATATGGGCACCCAGAGTTAGCCAAATGGAGAAGGTCAGAACCAGTTATGGGGGTAGGCACTGGACAACACAAGCAGGGTACCAGGCCCCAAGTGGACATTTCCAGCTCCAAAGGACACCTAACAAAAGCCTCTTCCTGGATGTATCACTTGTTATTAATTAGCACTATTAAAACCCTCAGTTGCCCCTCCCAGCATCTTCTTGTAGTGACGATCTGGGCACAGAGTAAAAGAGAAGGCAAAAACGTATCACAATGTAAAGAGAGGCAGTGTTCTGCCTTAAATACTTTCTTTAGAAATGGGTAGGGGACAATAATGAGTTTTGGAAAACTCTGAGTTATTTTAGCCCCACTCCGGAGAAAGACTCGCTTCTAAACTCTGGCTGATGGTCCGGCTCTTGGGCTGCTTCAATCTGCTATTTCCAGTGGTCATCCTGGAATTTGAACATATCATTTAGAAAACTGTAATTATTCAGAGAATTGAAGTGCCAGTGAACTTGCAGAACTATTTGGAATACCTTCTATGGGTCAGAGAGGAGATATAAAAATGATAGCTGGAGAGAAAAAAGAGGTAAAGGAAAGAAGATGAGGCAGTAGTAGTCCGCTGCCATTCTATCTGTCTCTCCAAAATAAGTAGACAATTCGGTAGACATATTTATGGCTGATTAAGACCATCACAGGGTCAGTTTGGTGAGCTGTATAAAAATTAACCACTAATGGAAGAGCAAAATAGGTGTACAGAAATTCATTCACACATATCATTGGACTCTAAACTCTCTAGAGCTATGAGTTATGTGATATTCATTATTCTAGCCCAAGAGAGCTACCAAACAGAAATTAGTAAAAATTATTTGTAAATTATTCAAAACAGAAAGTAATCTTTAATACAGACATTTATAAGTAGCTTTTGTAAATGTAATGACTAATATCAAAAATAATCATGTTAAAGGCATCTTTGGTGACTTGGAAGAATGTACAGAGCCCTGGCCTTAAAAGCAGCAGATGTAGGCTTTAGTCAAGGTTTTGCCATTTGGTATGTATGTGACCTTGGGGAACTCATTTAGCCTCTGAGTCTGTTGAAAGGGAATAATAGTGCCTCTTCTGAAATATCATAAAGTTATTATGAGGTTAGTGTAAGATGAGTGAAAATGTTCTGTAAACCTAAGTCTCTGTTAATATCTAATATTATCTTTATTAGATTATAACTATAAAATCCAGGATTTTAGCATTTCAGAAGACATTGCCTTAGCTTCTGTTTATCACTAGGAATTTGTCTTTTCTCCATTTTATTTCTGTGCAAAAAAAAAACCAAAACAACTTTTAATACAAGCCTTCAGATTATCCACTTTATTTCTAAAGAGAGCAAAGGGCAGAAAGTATGTTCATAAAATAAAAGGGGGGAGCTATGTGGAAGTTTCCACCATGGCCCCATCCCCACAGTGGGGCCAGTGGGTTTGCTCAGGAGAAAGGATTAGGGAGTGGCCCTGAATCCAGGGTTGATGTGATCAGGCTGCATAAGAGAGACTCTTAGGACTACTTCTCATTGTTGCTCCCTTTGGTTAATGTTAAGATGAGTTTTCTAGTATTTAGAGTAGCCTGTGGTAAAGCCAGTATTGTATTGTTTATTGTGAAATTGGTATTGTATTGTTTTTGATCGAAAAAATTATATATCTATTTTATTTATATATAAATTTTATATATATAAATTATATATATATAATCCCTCTTTGCATTGAAATAAAGTAATCAGTTACCAGAGTCAGCAGTTAGCAATATAGAAGCAATATAAAAATAATGAATATAATAATATAGAAGTAACAAAGAAGTGATGAAGTGAAATGGTAAATGTGCTCTCTTCTGGGCCATGATAAGCCAAGCTCTGGGGACATTTTCTGTAATTCTAATAGGGCGACATCTTGAGGTATCCTATTGTATTCAGGGAGTAAGTGACCCTGAGGAAGAATCTTACCGATATGTACTTTGAAAGGGCGATTTCATATGGAAAGGTTTTTGAAGCATAAGGGAGAAGAGAACAGTTTCAGAGCGCACAGATGGATCAAAATAGGAACTGAGCGTGGCGGAGATGCAGGGTGGTCGGCGAAAGTGCACTGAATGCCCAGGGAGCATCGGGCCTGCATCTTAGCTGTGTAGTCACAGCCAACACTCCATCTCTCTTAGCCTCCAGTTCCTCATTTATAAAATGGACATACTAATACCTGTGCTACCTACCTTAGAGGCTATTGTAAGGATCAAAAGAAATTAAGTTAAGGACTCTGTGAGCTCTCGAGCCAGAGACAGACGGAGAGTGTCCAAGCAGCCAGTCATCAGTTGAGTGCCTCCCATGGTCTGCGCCTCTCTTTCATTTCATTACACAGAAATGAGAGACACGTTCTTTGCCTCTACAGAGAAAGAGAGACGGAGACAAGGAGAAAACAACCTATGATGGGACCTACCTAGTGCCGACTGGGTGGCAGAGACAGTAGTAAGAATTCAAAGGGGGTGAGGACAGCTCTGGGCTAGAGCGGCTAAAGAAGAGCAAAAGAGATTTGACAAAGATCTGGAAAAATGGATATTATTTTCACAAATGGAGCAGGACAGGGAAGGAATTCCTGGCCTGAGAGGCAGTGTGAGCAAGGGTATGGGGAAGGTATACAGAAAGCAGATGCAGAAGACAGCATTGCAAAGCCTTTGGACTAAAGGGAGGGAAGCTATATGAGATGAGGTCCTGAAGGTTAGGACCAACTTGTCTCAAGACTTCCATGGAAGCTAAGTGGTCTAGTTGGTCCAAGTTTTATTCCAGAATCAATCAAGGTTCTTGACTAGTAAGAGTAACAATAATCATATTTCCTATATCAACGTGGTACTACATATTTTCAAGATATTTTGAAAGGCACTGCTTTGTTTGGTTCTTTCAGCAATTCTGTAAGATAGAGATGGCAAGGATGATCGTGCCCACTTCACACATGGGAAACGGAGGCTCAGAGAGGTCCTGTGGCTGCTCCACGATTACATACCTGGATGAGGGGGATCATACCACTACTGGGCTCTTTTCCTAAGTTAAAGACACTTTAGGAATATGAACCTGGCAAGAAAATGCAGGATGGACCAGAGACAGAAAAATAAGAGGGACAAGTTAGAAAGCTGCATCCCATCACCCCCACCCCACCCCACCCCCAGGTTATCCGGATGTGAGATTTGAGTAGTCTGCACTAGTGCACTGGCACTGGGAAGGGCTATGCCACCAGTAGTAAGAGACGTGCTCAAGGAAGAATTCACAAGCCCGGATGATTGACTGGATCTGCGAAGTGAGAGGCAGAGGATCGAAGAGGAGTCCAAGAAAAGCGATGCACTCAATAATTCTAACTTTAACCTCTGATGAAGTTGATGGAAGGGTTATTAGAAATAAAGAGAGGTCCAAGATTCAGGACTGACTGACTGGCTGAGCGCTAGCCTTGCCGACAGTCATTCTTTACCCTCATCCGGACGGGCTGCTGGCCGTTCCTTTCATTCACCTTCCTGTTAGAGCCCTGATCACACTCGATATCGGTATAGAGAGGTGGGCTGGCCCTCCTTAGTGACTGTGATAGCTTCGGTGGCTGGCACAGAGCGGTGCCTGTTAAAAGCTAATCAAATGCTGATCATTGACTGAATGAATGAGAGCGTGAATGAATGAATGCCCTCAGAATTTTCTTCCTAAAAATCAGGTCAAGTCACATAATATATTCTTGAAGTCTTCAGTGGTGCCCCCTTTGTCTACAAAGTAGCGTCACAATTCCTTCATATAGCATCACAGCGTTCCACAGCCTAGCCAGCTCCACCTGCCCCAACATGTCCTCTGCCCCCTATTCTGCTCCCCGCACTCCCCTCAAGCCCTAAACGCAAAAAACAGTTTTGTGTCTCTGTGCTCTTGTAATAGTTCTTCAAACGAAATGCCAATCAAATTCTAGTCATCTATAAAAATTCAACTCAAACGCTGCTTCCTCCGTGAGCACCTCTCCGCTGTGCTTCATCAGGACAGTTCTCGCCATCGCTCCCCTGAACTTTGCATTCGCAGGGCTCATGTAGGCAGGGCTGGCTCACATCTCTGTCTCCCCAATGAGCTGGCCTCCATAGGGCCTGGCAGAGTGGTGGCACCTAGCAAGGTTTTGTATAAGGGAAAATAAAGAAAAATGGCAAAAGAGCTGCTTATAAGAGAAGGCGGTGAGCCTAATTTTCATGTTATCTTATACAATTTACCTCTTTTCTACAAATTTCTCTCAATGAAAAGTAAAATTCATTTAAACATTGCATATTTATACAAAGAAACTGCTTCCCTTTCTCTGCCTGCTAAGATGTAGAGTAGTTTTACTTAATATCTAGGTTTTGGTTTTTTTATTCCTTACTCAGCGGAAAAAGCACACTCAAACAAAAGGAAGAAATTGACATCTTTTGGATTGACAGATGTCAAGGGACACTACCATCTAATTTCCTTGTTGATTAATTTGAAGGTAATTTCCTGGTAACCCAGGCTTCCAAAAATGTATTTTAAGTGGCATGTTGGTAAAAGAAAATTAATTTCTCTGCGTTAAACTTGCCAGCTTTTGAATTAATTGCATGAGCATAACAATCAATTAATAAATGTTAAGCAAACAAGGGAAAATCGGTCAATTAAAAATGACAAAATTGATTCCAAGGGTAGATAAACCTAAAGATTGTCAGAATGCTCACTTCTAAGTTTGGATATCCTGCCTTCGTACAATCTAGCTCCCACTTTTCACACAGCACTCAAATTGCTGAAGCTTTATTATAATTTCTTATAAATAAATTACAACCTAAGCCTTCTTCGCTGCTTTGGCAGGATTAAGGAAATCAAACACAAACAGCAGCCCTCCTGTAGCTAGCAGGAGAAGGTCAATGCTTTGTGAAAGTGTGCAGAAGTGTTTTTGAAGGGGAAGCCTTTGCAAAGTGGACCGACGTTCTCTAAATATTTGCCAGTACTCTGCCAGGAGGAACTTCTATAAATTACCTTCCTTTCTCTTGATCATAAATGCAGATGTCTTCCAAAGACCTGGTGAAGAGGGGAGTGGCAGGGGCTGGGGATAGTGCCTGCCTTCTTAGAACATTCACAGTGACCCTCCTTAAACACAGCGCTATTCATACGATAATATCTGGAGCTAGATGTGGCCTGGGATACGGGAGGATTTACCCTCCTGTCCTGGATTTTGAAAAGATGGATACTTTGGAAAGGATGTCTAATGGAAGAATATGAAGAATAGAATTTATCTTCTGAAAGTCCCTGAGGGCCGCACAGGCTTTATAACTGTGTACCGTTATTGCTGTTGTTCATCTGGCCGACTATGCTTGTCATTAGTCCTTACTCAATAGTGTGTTTTATCAGAAAATACCCCCATTGTCATCTCAGACATGGACTAAAAAAATCAGGGATTGGAACACGCACAGCATTCATTTCTCCCCTTTAGCCAAGGGCATATATCATAACATATGTGTATAAAATTATTGAACCTATATTTTAGCAAATAGAAGATATCGGAATAAAGTATGAAAAAATGAGACTAAAGAAGTACATTTAAATGTCTATGTCCTAGTGAGTCTTCCTTTCAATGTTGACAGCTTTTCAATCAATATAACCAAAACAAAACCGGCTTCACAAAACATTTTGCCACCCACCAGCCCTTACCATCTCCCTAACTGTCCCTGTCCTGTACCACGGGGCTCTGACCAAAAGCTTAGGAGTGTCCTTTGAGACCACTCTACCTCAGACCCCAATCAGCAAATCCTATCAACTCCACCTCCGAGTGTATCCACAACTCAGCTGTCTCTTCCCATTTCCTCCTGGGCTACCTTTGTCTTCCCCACCTGGACCTCTTCGGGGGCCTCCCACTTGGCCTTCCTGCTTCCATTCAGGCCCCCAGAGCAGCCCTTTACAACAGCAACATTTATCAGATCTCATCCCACCCCCACCCACTTTGTCCATCCTTTTCATCACTGTATCCCCAGAGCCTAGACCAGTACCAGGCAATATATCAATCCCAGCGCTACTTGTTGAATGAATGACGTCCTGTAGTTTAGATGAAGTGCACAAAATGCTGCAGGAACACTCAAACATTTGAGAAGCAGTATCTGACCAGGTAGAAATGAGGAAAGAGTAAGACACCTGAATCTGAATCTGGGTAATTGACACATTTGCCAGTCTACTGCTCATCTCATTTCTCCCTTCAAAAGTGTGATGGAAAAGGAGGTGTTGTCGGGGAGTAGAATACATCTGCCCAGACCGCCTAAGGCTTCTCGTTCGTTCGGGGGCTATGTCTGCCCAAACCAGAGTAGGAATAAAAGAGTCAAGTGCTGATGTCGGTTCATTTAAACAGTTGTGCCCTTACTTGGCAGTCATGATACACAAGTCACTCCAATAACCAAAAGAATCATTACTTGTTATGTTAAAATCCCCCCAAAATAGCATGAGACATGATATTTCAGCACTAATGAGGTTGTGTCTGAAGAAGTGTGATTTTAATTGTGATAGATTTAGAGAATCCATTGCAAAACTGCAGAACAGCATGCTCTTCCCAGTTCCAGGGAAAGTGCATTAATATCCCATGTTTTTGTTTTATTTAGTCTGTGCTGGCTGTGTAGAGAATCACCTAAGGTAATGAAAGAGCTAGTAGGGACGACATCAAATAGAACTCTATAAAGAAACTTTATTTCCTCCTCCTGCATTTTGACTTGAGACTGCACAACAGAGGAATATTTGTCTTGAGTTGCCTTACAAGCTACTGAATTGGTTTGCTTTGCCACTGACTGTTCTGATTCTGACACAACCTTTCCACCACCTCCCATCCTTCATAGGTTGCAAGTCACCACTTCAGTGCACTGGCTTACGAAGCCTTTACACTGACAGGTGGAGGAAAGGGGTTTCTGCAGAATCTTGCTTCATTCTAAAGGCCGATCTGGGTTGGGTATGAAAGCTCCTGGTGGAAGGCTGCATATGAGCAGTGTTGCTGATTACTTCATTAGAACCCTGTGCACTTCAAGAGCCATATGCTTTCAAGTTTCTTTAAATGGTATTAGGGAAAAAATATCCTCAGGCATTATTTTTAAAGGGGACTTCAAACGTTCCCCAAGAAAAAAAAAAAAAGTGTAGCACATTTGAACTCCAGGGGATTGCAGGAGAAATCTTACTTAACAAGACTGTGAAAAGGAGCGATCTTTTCCGTTTCGGAGTAAAGTAAGTGTTGGTCACAATCAGGGATAAATTTGAGATGTGGACGGAGAAAGATGCAGAAAATCTACAAATCCTTGAGCCCTTACCATAAAATAGCAAAAGAGACGATGACTTGAGGGGGGAAAATTTTTAAAAATATAGTTTTCATTCTTATATACAATGGAATAAAGAGAATTGAACATCCTCCCCATATCTTGCAGAGTGCAAAAGTCTACAAGTCTTTCCCATTTCCTGCCACATAGGAGACACTTCTAAAATGATTTCCCTCCTTGTGTTACATGGATTCAAACTTATATTTTAAAGACCTGGGAAGCAAGACCACAGGTAGGGGTGAAGCTATTTATTTTGAGTTTCCCTGCCGAGGGTCTGCTGCAGAGGTCAAATCAAAGAGACACTGCTTCAAGTTTAAACCCTCCCTTTCTAAACAGATTGCAACCCGATCTCATTTAATGCATTGATGTCTGGTTTCTTAAGCCGTATGGTTGCAGTATTACATATCAAAAGGGCTCTTGAGAAATTCCCTCGAATTGATAATTCTAATTTCTTATGTATAACTATTCTATATTCACTCAGAGGACAGCTGCATTGTATGCTAAACCATGAATTGGAGAAATTGGTCCCTTTGTATGTAGGTTTGTATTAAATGGAGATGCTCTCTCTTTTTTCCCCTGTTTGTTCCCACACTTGAGTTCCTGGTGTCAGTTTGTATTTGGCTTCTTGAGCATATTAAAGTTTTTCTAGTGCTTATGATGTTCTTGCCAAGAGCACACTTGCAGCAATCTGCACCAGAACAGTCTTTGTGCCAATTACTTCAAAAAGTATTCTTTAAAAGAAAAAGGGGGCGGGGGATTTTTTTTTTTAACGGAACTTTCAGGTTACAGTGTGGTGGCTTCAATTTTAATTTTTTAGTCAGTCTTTCTGAAACGATGACTTAGAGGCTTCAGATTGTGCATCTGTGTGTGTGTGTGTGTGTGTGTGCGCACGCGCGTGTGTGTTTTTCTCCTTTCTGTTCTCAAAATGGAAGTCCCGACAAAGACATATGAGTTGCAGGGAGAATCGGTATGAAGGAAACTGCTGTCACTGCTGACACCACACCCTCATCTATTTAAACAGCTTTGGAAAGGAAACTGCTAGAAGCTTGTTAAAGAGTTTCCAAATGTGTGACTGTAAATGACTCTCTCTAATCATGGCTGAATAAACCAAATGCAGCAAATGAGCTGGTGACACGCACAAAAGTCATATGAGTGTTTTGAATTGCATATGCTGAATGGATAATAACGAATGTCAGTGCCATGGGGTCTTTTGAAGGTCAATATCTTAAGTTTGATTGAGTCGCTTATACATATAGATATAAACACATTTGGGAAAACAGAAGAGGAAAGTGAAAGGGAATACGTCCTCTGCAAGCACCCCTGAATAGCAGAAAAGGGACTGGGCAAGAGATTAGGAGACCTCACTCTTCCGCCGGTGTCTGCGGGCACCGGGCCTCCGTCTCCACTTCTGGAACAGGGGAGGGCTGCACGACGTGGTCTGCAAGGCCCTCCAGCTCTGCATGCAGCCTTTCTGGGGAGCTGAACACGAAGAGGCCTTGGCACAGGCGTGGACTCATTCACTCCATAAAATGTGAGATGTTTTCAGAGACACATCCTTACTAGAAATTACTCTCGTTAAGGATGAGATTTAGGGTTGAATTAAGCAACCTTATAAAATACTAGCTACAGAGTTTGGAGGACAGGTTAAGAAACATTTGAGAAAAGTCCTGTGCTAATCAATGCTAAACGCATAACATCGGGGCCTCGCCAAGGATGGAAACCAAGATAACAGAGATGGAAGGCTACAGAGGCTTAGGGCTTTGATGATGGGTCAAGGCTTCACGTTCAAATATCAGATTTAAGAGACACTACACTAAGGAAAGGTGTCCGGGGCCATGTAGTCAGGCCCACTCACTTTCCCAATGAGGAAATCAATACAGAGAAAGGAGGGTCTTGAAGTCCAACACAGAAATACACTTGCCCAGTTGTGCCGGGAAAACTGAGGAATCTGGGCTCTAGCCTGTGTTCCTTGTTTCATGCACCTGTCTGGACCTAAAGTGCCCGGCCGCAGAGAGCTCTTGGTTTGGTCTTTGCTTTAAGAGGCCCAGGTACATAGTGCAGTCTCCTGGGAAGTGACCATTCTTTTTTTTTTTTTTTTGGTTTGATCTTTAAACAGGTTTTATGTCTCAACATGGGGAATAGTGGGGCTTTAATTTCTTTTCAGAATATTTATTACCCATCTGTTTACTTTACA
Source organism: Mormoops blainvillei (assembly GCA_004026545.1). Classification (NCBI taxonomy): domain Eukaryota; kingdom Metazoa; phylum Chordata; class Mammalia; order Chiroptera; family Mormoopidae; genus Mormoops; species Mormoops blainvillei. The sequence continues at coordinate 110,191 of PVJD01000618.1, read as the reverse complement.
ATTATTTCTCAGAAATATGATTGTTACTATTTGTCTGTTTCCCCGTTAAGGGCATGGCGGCCTCAAAAAATACTCCAGCTCTTGAGGCAGGAGTGTTGCCCTTCCACAAGGACCAACGTTCTTCCGTCTACACGGATAACTGTCTCTAATCATCCTCTGCAACCAAGGAAGAGAGGGGCAGCTGACTCCCACACCTAAGAGATATTACTCTAAAGGGTTTTCTGTGTTACCAACATGCAACCATTTATTCTCCTGCAGACCTTCAGGTTAGGTGGAGGGGAGAGGGTAAGGCTGCCTTAATACCGTCTGAGGACAGCAGAGAGCTCCCTGGAATGGATGTCTTCATGCACTTGTCTTTGAACATGTGTTGCAGTTCAGAGAGTCTTTGTATAAATTCTTCTAGCAAACTTAAGAAACAAAGGTTCAAGAGACCAGCAAGACTAGTTGTTAAACTACAGAAACTTAAGTAAAACACATATTCAACAACTGTGTTCAGCAAGGATAAGGAATAAAAAAGATTTGATTTCTATTCTGTCTTTCCTAATAAGAGCCCATGGGTTCTGAAGAAAATATATAATATGGTGCAGTGTTTCTGGGGGGTGTGATGGGAGTAGGGAGCCCATTTCTATTCCTTACCTGGCAGGGGACTAGTTCTGAATTTTTTTTTAATGTTGCTGGGAAATACAGTTGCAGTCTGTTAAAAGAAGAAGAACTGCCTCTCTACCCTCAAGACAGTGGCCCTGAGCCACTGGGCCTCTGGACGCCATGAGGGTGATACCCCCTCCTCCGCATCGAGTGACAAAGGAATGGAAAGTTGCCCTCCACAGGGGTGCAGTGGTCCTCTGTCCTTCTCTAGGAGACTTTAATAAAGTAACTGAATCAAAGGAAATTTGATCAGATGTGTCTAGTTCAACCTTCTTGCTTTGCCCCTTAACAATTTATTGAGGGGTTTCTACCCATGGTCCTGTTTTATTAAATGATATTTGAAGTGTTCCACTCTCTGAGGAAGGGTGGTTTATATCTTTGGCATACATTTACATAATCTCATTAAGGAAATCTCTCCAGCTTGGTTAAACTCTCCCAATTTAAAAAAAAAAAATCTTTGGTGTAAGAAAGACTATCTTCTCCGAAGGGAACAGGAAACAAACATGGAGTCCGGACACATTTTGAGAAGCTAAGGCTATAATTATCGTTATGTTGGTTACATTATGTATTTGAAGTTTGTTAGCAGAGATGGATGAGAAGTCATTGTTATGTTTGGGAGATACAGTCATATAAGAATAGAATATTGTAGCTAATGTATTTTAAATGCAGGTTTTAAAAATAATTTTTTTATTTATTGCCTTAGAAACTGTTTCTGTATTTTAAAAAACAGGAAAAAAGAGGGTGATAAATTACCAGCAATCTCTCAGCTCCCCACTGGAGCCATCGAATCAAGGGTTAACCTCCCAGGATTCCCCTGAATTAATCAGGAGCTAAGCCAGGGGCTGCCTGAGCAGGGGGCGGGGACTGGCCAAGCTCCACCTCCCCCAGGAGTCTTGCAGCACCGCAGTGCAGCACGCTGGGGCATGGCCACTGAGAGAAAGCAGGCCACTGCTCAAATAAAGGAGCTTACAACCCTGATCCCACATCAGCCCAGGGTTCCTGCTTATCATGCCCAATCTTCCATTTCCAAAGAATGGACACAGTGGGTTGTGTTCTATAAAGTAGGGATTTTCTTCAGTCCAGAATGAAATGTAAATGTATATTCATCTTTCTTTGCTCATTTAAGAGGCGGTCTGGGATGAACTCCTGGGTCATCTTTATTCATTCGTTCAGCTCTCTAGATAAAGGAGCTGCAGGTGGATGGGCTGTAGGACCAGCCCTTAACTTGAGACTTCAAGGACGGCCCCCTATTGGCCTCCAAAGCACTTGCAGCACTTAGTGAAATGCAGATTCCCAGGTATCTCCCTCAATTTCAAGAATCTGAAATTTTGGGGGTGGGACCTGGGAACCCACTTTGTCAATAAGCTCACCAGGTGATTCTTGTGCACATTCAAATCTAAGAACCACTAACCCTAGGGTTGTTTTTGTTTAAAATAAATCTCTAATATCAGCCTCAAGTGTTTTAAGCTTTCCTATTAAAGAACTAAATATGTTTTCCTTCACGTACCAGTCCATTTAGTGCTCTAGTTGCTTGTGCACTGGACACAGCGAGTGGACTTCATCTGCAGGAGGAGGAATGCCCACACTCATGCTCCGTGTGTGGGTCTGTTCTCTTCCAGAACCTTAGTCTCAGTGACAGAAATTAGCTCCTGGTTTTCCTTCCTTCCTCTGCCTCCCGTGGAATGGCAGACCTACAGCTGCAGGTCTATCCACTTCGGGAAGTGTTCAAAGAGTCTTTCAGGAATCAGACCAAGCATTCAAATCGAACGGGAGATCACAAGTCCCTGGGAGTGAACACTTTCTATCTAACTGTAGTCTTTTTATCCAAAAGGACCGACTTCTGCCAGGGTTCCTCTTTTTTAATTTTGGTCAGGAAGCTCCCCCAGCACCCAGTCTTCTCCACCACAAGGCCAGCCTTACATTGAGCCTTTCTGAGACCCTGAGACCCTTTCCTTTCTTCTTCCTGATGGTCTTCTATCCGTAACTACTGAATCCTTTCCCCGTCAGTCCAGCCTAGTATCGAAGATCCCTAATCCTTAGGGACAAAGTCCTAGAAAGAGCCACCTCCATACCCTGGAAGAGGTCTACACTGTCGCCCACTCCTGGCCAAACCTCACTTCCCCCTGAATCTCACCTCTCCCAATCTCACCTCTGCTTTTAGAAATCGACTTTTCCCTCTTCTGTCACTTTTTTTATCCCCTGTTGCTAAAGTCCCAGTGCAAATTATGACAATGTCTACTAGAGTAGAGTCAGTTTCTAGAAATAAAACCTGAGATTCTGGAAAGGAAAGGGAAACGGCAGGCCACCATCCTCTTACCCCTCACAGAGCTCTTCAGTTGTGAGCCCCCGCTCTCCACAGCGCATGCCTCTGTGGACAAGACTTGGTCTCAGCTCTGCTGCCCCCGCCCCCCAGGCCTTGTGCAAAGACCTAGGCAGCAGGAGTCAGACAGACGGGGACAGACAGCACATTCTTTAACATATGAGTCAATATGATCTAAATCTGGGAAAACCCACTCCCTAAAAATTTGCATGAACTAATTCACATGAGGCTGATAGTCTCATGCTAGTTTAGATTAAGTTGTCATTCTGTAGGCCACATGTTGAAGTTTGGAAGACTCCAGTAAGCCCTCATCTTTCAGCAGCTTGTGGGCCACCTCAAAGCCCCCATCCCTTAAAAATAATTAGCTGATTCTCCCACCTAAGCTAGTGATTTGATGGTCTGTATGCTAAACCAGACTTCTATGGGGGAATAAAAGAAAAAAGACCGGAGTGTCAGAAGGGATCTTAGTTTTTAAGGTAAATTTAGATTCCCTTACAGGGTAAGCGAAAATCTCTGAAGATGCCCTAAACCCAGGGAAGACATAGTTTGTTCACGTCCGCCGCTTTTTTGTGCCTCTATTTGCTGAACCCAATTCTCTACTTTATTACATTCTATGTGGAAAATAATGCACATGATACTTAGTACTTCCTTTTGATAAAGAAAACACTTCCTATTACTCATACTGAGAGTTATTCCTGAAAGACGGAGAGTAGCTTCCAGATGTACTTTGCTGTCGTGGACTTCCCTTCTTTGAGTACTAACGGGGGGCGGCGAGGGGGGCTTTATCAAGGTCTTTGTGCCGGGCTTGTTTATGAGAAGACATTGGTGGGGCACAGCTGAGTGTGTATCACCAGCAGACAACTGAAGAGAGCATATGGCAGGAAGGGAATTAGATGTTTGTCCAAGGAACGTGGCCCATTAGCGCCCCCACACTCACCCTATACCCTGCGGACGTGGACTTGGCGTGTCACGTGCATCCCCTCATATCGGAGGAGAAAAATAAAAGTCGAACAATGATTTCTTCAATGCGGGACTGACGAGCCATGCTAATTTGAACATTTGTACCAAAGGCGATGGTATTTCAACTCAAAAATCCTGTGCATTTTGCTTCCCCAGGGCTGGCATCTGGGCAGTGCTGCGTAAGGGGTTTAGAAAAATATGGGCTTTAGCATTTTTGTGCAGCTCTTTATGATAAAACAAGAGCAATGAAAGGGAGCTCAGTGAGGATTGAGCACTTATACAAAATTGAGCTCAGGGGTAAAGAATCTCTTAGTTCAGAAATCGCTTTTGAAGAATGCGTGTAAGATTCGACGTAAGACCAGACCAAGATGAACCTTTAGCATCCAGATACAGGTTTTACCTGGTAGTGGCCAAAACCAAAGCATTGTTCCAGCTCAGCTACGACCCATAAAAATCCTACTGATTAGTTCTCGAGGACTACTTTGCATTTATTAACTTGCAGCTGTACTCAAACTCCCTCCCCACCATGGAGAAGAGAGGTGGGGTAGTGCTGTGGCATGGTAAGGGCCACTCTATTGAGCATTAGGCCGTAGAATTCTCTAGAACTTAATGAGACCCTAAGTACCATTGGCTGCTTCTAAGCCTCCATTTGATATCTGAGGAAATGCTGCTGTAGCCAAAGGACTTGCCAAAGCTGCCAGAAGCAGGACTGAAATCAGATGTTCCGTTTCCCAATTCGGTGTCATTCCTACTCCACAGTATTCCTTTCATCTTAAAGCTACTATGTGATTTTTATAGTTTCAATGGTTCTTGACATAATATTAACATTTGGGCTTATATGTGTGTATTCAAAATCATTTTCCACTCACCCACTTAACTTTATAAGGAAGCCATCCCATTCTTTGGGATGTTACCACCAGGACTGGTGACGATATGGCAAGCTTGGCAGGAATTGTGAGTGGAGAAAAAGCGACATCAAAGCTTTGAGAAATTTTCATTTTCTTAACAAAAGTAATTATAGAGCAAGAGAACCTCAATTTAGGGAAAAAACATAAGTTGCCTGAAGCTTCAAATACATAAAGAGGGGAAAATGCCTTTGGTGTTTTTCTCTCAGCTCTTTCTGCTTTCTCCATTGGTAATTCTGTTGAATTTCCAGGTTTTAACTATCACGTCCACAAAAAAAAAAAAATTTCAAAACTATTCCTTCAACTATCGTTTCTTAAGTACCTTTCCCCTTTTCCCAACTATCTCCTGGGCATGTCGTCCAGGACCTCCCCAGGCTGCTCAAACACAAAATGCCCACGGGGAAATCTTTGTCCCTGCACTGCTTGTACCCACACCCTGGTAGTGCCTGTGTTACCAGCTACCATTCACCTCTGCGGCTCCTCCTCCTCCTCCTTCTCCTATGAGACAGGCTCGAAATCGTGGTGCTCTCCCCTCCCACCGGTTCCCATTGCCGATCTTGACTGTTTCGCTTGTACCTGCCATTGTGGCCCCTCCCTGTCTCTTCTCCTGTTGACACCAACTGTGCTTCTGGACCCTATCACCAATAGGCTCCCCTTCATACTCTCTTGTTCTGGCTCACGCGGACACGAATACCCCTTCCGCATGCTGTGCCCGCGTCTTACATCGACAAGGTACTCAAACGCCAGCCTCGCATATTCTTCCTGATCCATTCAGTCTAAAGCACTGCCACCTGCTCTGACCTGCCAAAGATCTTATTCTCTGCCTTTCTGATGACACGTACTTGTTATTTAATAAAAGTAGGACTTGTTGGGCATATACTGTGTAGCAGGCATGCACTTAGGCACTTTATATACATTTTCATGTAATCCTCTCAGCAGCCCTCTAAGACCTAGAAGGGCCTCTACCCCAGAGATCCCTACCTGGTTGGTCTGGGGTACAGCTTGGACATGGGGACTTCTATAGACTCCCTGGGTGATTCCAATGTGCGGCAAGACTGAGAGCCACTGGTGTGACTCCAAACCCATTAGCCAGCTGTTCGCTAGTAGTGGGTATCACATTTGGAGCTTTTAAAAACAACCAAATGCTAGACTCCAGCCCAGTCCTATCAAATTGGAATTGGGGTGGGGGGAGCGGGGGGGCGGGGAGGGTAGAGCCTGGGAATCCATGTGTTAACAAAGCTTCACAGGTGATTCTTCACATGACCAGGAGGGAGGGCCACTTTCTCAACTAGACACTGTACCATCTCCCATATTACTATACTACAGGTCATTATGCGTGTCTGCTCTCCTACATAGCCCATGAACTCTCTGAAGATGAACTTACATTTTATTCACCTTGATCGGTTCCCTGGCACCTAGCAAGATCCCTTGTACATACTATGCTTTAGAAACTGAAAAGACTTTTAAAAATAAAATAAAATGCCCTTTGATGACTTTCATAAGAAAATAAGGAACACCTTTACACAATAATTATTCTCTTTGTACTAGGTTTTCAATCTCTAATATACTGACCTGGAACCGCTGAGCATCCTACTTGCATGGCTATGCAGTGTCGGCACCAGGATTTGAACCCAGCTTCTCTAACAGCACTCTTTCCCTTATATCTCTGGCCTTAAAAGCAACTACAAAGTGAAATAACTATCTGTGTGTTTGGGTAGATGCTGTCAGACTTGTTTCTATCATCTGAACATAACCTGTCACATGGGAGGGGATAAAACTGTTGTCATTATGAAATGGATTTGGAAAAACACATCAATTTAAAACTAAAAAATTAATTATGTGACCTAAGGGATATCCCTTTCTCCTCAGCCTGACCCCTCCTACCCTCCCCACCGATGTACATAGGAACAAACGCACCTTTTCATTGTTCTTTGACATTTCTTGACGAGTATTTAATTACTATTGTACATTGGTAATTTTCTTGGTTTGTGCTGTTTCTCAGATTTTCAAATAACCTGAGCTTCTGATTGTAAGTGATGTTTACTTAAAGGTTTATACACAGATACTGAGGGCAGTAAATTGGCTTAATGTTTCATTCAGCGTGAACATGCACATTAAGTGCATACAGGGATAAAGTTGAAACGACAAACAGGACCTAGAAACCTGGATTCCAGGCTCCTTTTTTTGCCATTTCCAAGCCAGGTGACTCTCCACAGGGAGGGAATTTTCCAGAACTCCTTTCCTCACCTACAAAGTAAAAGGGAGAAGGACCTAAAATAGATGCTCCAAACTTTTCTTCCTAACATTATTATTTTAAAGGATCATAAAATTTCATAATTCATTACCAGTATTTTGGTCAAGATTCAATTCATCATTACTCCTTATCTTTATTATTCTGTTGATATTTTTAAAGGCAAATAGAATCATAATGAAATTTGCAGACATCTTTACAGTTCAGAAAGTGTGCTCCTCCATTATCTCTTTCGGTTTTTATAACAGAACCGCAGAATAGTTATTACCCCCATTTCACAGAAAGTTAGACTGAGAAGCAGAGAGGTTAGATGACTTGCCCAGGGTAACAAAATCAGAAAATGACAAATCTAGATCCCTACTGGACCCAGCTTTGACCCCCGGCGACACCTCCATGGCCACAGGCAAAGCTGGAGATGGAGGCCGGGTCGATCTGACGTGCAGACAGCTCAGCCCAGTAGCCTGCCTGCCTCCCCAAAACGTTTTCCAGCCCAGACCCCTATAAATCACTGTAGAATAGAATACCAAGCAGGGACTTATTTAACATATCATTTCTGGGTATGTATTTTCCTGAGCACTTACAGATCTGTGTTTTTCCAAGAAGCTGAGTGTTCCTGATAATACAAGACAGATAATGATAAACGAGCATCTCTGTAAGCCTTGCTGGGAGAGGACCAGGAATTGTTAACACCCCTCCTGCGAACTTAATCTGGTTTCTTTTAGCTATTTCTTTATTAGTTAATGAGGTCCTGCAAAAAAAAAAAAAAAAAAGTGACTGTGATGGCGTTTTAGCATCCTTGCCTTTAGGAACATTTTCAAATATTCATAAAGCATCTCATCTGACCAAAGCTTAAAATAAAGGTGCATTAACTATGAATTTAGTTAACTTCAAATGTGGGTGGTCAGAAAACTACTCCTGAAATAACCTAAGCAATCCTCTTCATCGACATTTCCAGATGGGCGGCCCTGGGCGCAAACATGGAGGGGAGCTGGGAAGAGTGTGATTCTGAGCAGCCAGGACTCCGAGGGGCAGCCCTCAGGCTTTGATCTTGCTTCCTGACTGACACTGGTGTATCTTGCTTTGGGAAAACTGAGTAACGTAAGGGAAACAAAAACAAAATGAAAAAAGAATTCCCAGTAAAGCCCTTAGGAAGGAAAGCAGATGCTAGATCTCACTGCTCCTGGGAGGCCAGAGACCTGCTTCCCACTTCGGTTCCTTATGGCAAAGAGGGAAAAGAAAAATCTCAAAAGTTGGCTTGGTGCTCAGTGATGCCTTTGGAAAGGCAAACCAGTGTGGGAGCCCGGTTAGCCACTAAACTGAGCTCCGGGGTCCAGGGAATCGCGGTGATTACCTCTACAGTCTGATTTTAGAGGGTCCCCCACGCTGCTTCTAGGAACACAGCCAGAACACACACACTCTCACACACAACTGTCTTCACCAGCCCCCCACATACACTCGACTTCCATCATCCCAAAGCCCAGCCACACAAATCCTTTGCACTTTCCACCCTTTCATGATTCTGTTTCCCCAAAACATCATGTAATGAAGTTAGCACTATGGCTCTCCATCTACATGCAGTTTATAAGCAAAGAATCTTTTTCAAAAGACACCTTTTGTTTCATTCTGGGTGGTCTGGACTATCTAGTGTACACTTTGGCTAAAACACTGAAAGTTATAGCCCAATATTCTCCTTCCTGTTTCTGCACAAGTAACCCAAATGAGCCTCCAAAGTGGTGCAAGTCTTCCTAGCCCTGCTTCAGGGGGAGGTCGAAGAATCGGGAATGAAGGACCAAGTCCCCTGTCTTCAGCCTTATGAGCACCGTGGTAAATCACAGTATTACTGGATACTCAGTGCTGCCTATGACTGTCTATGCTCAAAACGGCCCATTCACGTTGTTGCCACCGAGTCTTTTATTCAGGGGAGTCTCTGGCCTATGCAGTATCGACCCCAAAAGAAGGAAAGTGCTGAGCCACCCTTCTGAAAGAAGATGGCCCTGTAATCCCACTCAGGGCCGATCTGGAGAGAAACAAACATCATGCATTAACAAGGGCTGCTAATGCAAATGTTTCCTTTCGCAGCTCAGTGCTCAACTTTCTGGTCATTTTATCTGGCCACGAACTTTCTCTAAATGTAAAAAAAAAAAAAAAAAGGAGTTCTTGAAAAAATAGCAATAGCACAGCATAATAATAATGCTGCCATGAGAAATGCTCAGAGTATAACATTCCTCTTTTGTTGCAGGCCTTGAGGACACTGAGGGCACTTTGACAGCCATTATGATTACAAAAGATACAAGCCAATGTTGGCTGTGCCAGACGTAATTTTGCCTTTCTCAAAAGAAACACTGTTACATGCCAGACGTAAACTTGACTGTGTCCTGTACTTACTGTTCTATTACAGGTGATTCACATAACAGGCCGGCTACGACTGAGGGTGTCGCTGTCCCACGGGAGGACTGTCCCCAGCCAAATCATGGGTCTCGTGGTTGTGGCGCATGCCTTGCCTCCTCCTACAATCAATGAAGTCAGAATCGACTGCCATATGTTCGTCACTCGAGTAAATATGGACCTCAATATCATTTACTGTGAAAATAGGTACTTGGTTTTTGTTTCCATTTGCCCTGCTGTACGTTGCACATTGGTGAGGGTTGGTGTTTTCAGCCGCCTGAAGGATTTTGCTCTCCCAATGAGGCTCATTATAAATCCTGATCTTTATATTTAATGGCTGCTTGGACCGACACCAAACATGCTTTTTATTTGAAATTTACATTGCTGCCCTGATTTACATTAGAGATAACAATGGAATGAATTGGGATACTCAGACATCCATGCTCTGTAATTAAGGCCCATTTTGGCCAAAAACCCAGGGAGAGAGCGGGGCTAAGACATTGTTGGGGAAGTGATACAGGAAAAGTTATCTCCTGATCCTCAGCCAGACCCTCTCCCTGGCTACTGCGCAGGTCCAGCCGCATGATGGTCAGCGTTCAGACAGGCGTTAGGCACGTGGCCTCAGTCACCTCAGGCTGTTGTAACCAAGTACCACAGACTGGAGGCCTAAACAACAGACATGTGTTTTTTGTAGATCTAGGGGCTGGGAAGTCCAAGGTCAAGGTGCCGGCTGATTAGGTTCCCGGTGAAAGCCCTCTCCCTGGCTTACGGGGGCTGCCTTCTGCTGTGTCCTCGCACAGGGAGACAGGGGGCTGTGCTCTCTGCTTTCTATGGGGACATAAATTCCATCACAGGGACTCTGTCCAGATGACCTCATCTAAACCTCACCTAAACCAAAGGTCCTTCCTCCATCACACTGGGGGGAAGGGCTTTAATATATAAATGGGTGGGGTACGGAAACATTTAGTCCGCAACACGTAAACAGAACTGAAAAGAATATAAGCCCCCACAAAAGAAAAAAAAAAAGACCAAAAAAATTGCATAAAGGATCCCGATCTTGATATAGGTCATCAGACTGGTCTGGGTCTTTCTACACATATATTAAATAAAACTTTGTAATTCTCACTTTCATAAATTTTAAAAAAGATGACTCATTGTGTAAATGACTTGGCAGTCCTTCCTCAGGACCGAGCTTTTATAAAAGGACTTTTGAGCCTTTGGTTAAAAGTTCATTTTTTCCATTAAGCAAAAAGCAAGAGACAAGGAAAAAGGACAATGCCCCTTCAGACCTTTCACCTGGAAGTCACCAGCCCATCATCAGGCTAATTTAAAGAGAAGGGAATCGGGGGGTTTGAGGAGAGCGGCAGAAGGCGGCGGTCCAGGTGCCCGCTGCTGAAGGAAGCGCTGGCGACGCTGTCCATCCCTGGTGCCACGGGGAGAGCGGCTAAGTCGATTCTGAGATGCTTTTGTGGCACAGAGTGTTGTCAGGCATGAATACAGTGTGTGTCCACGGAACCCTGTGAGTGCCTATGGAGGAAAAATGAAAGAGCAGATGGTCACGTGGCTTGGGTGAGCGACCTCTCCAGGGCCGAGCTAAGAAGCGAGCGGACAGCATCTGCATTCGGTCTCTTGGGAGGTCCTCACAGTGTTGAGACTGAGTTAGAAATGCCTACCATTTCCGGTCGGGTTTTGCATCAGAGGAAAGAATTCACCAGTGGGAGAAGCACCCACCTGACTCTTACTGTTCAGTGGGGTAGAAGAGATCATGAACCTGTCACTGTTTTTTTAATAAGTAACTCTTAATCTATTTTTCAAGTTCTGGTGGCATTTACTAAAATTTTTATCATTGTGACTCTATACTTGGCTACATCGAAGGAATTCTGGAATGGTCACAAAATATCAGGAAATGCAGTTAGCCAGAACGATTGGCAAGATTCGGCAGTCATAATAACGATGGTTAACGTGTATTGAACACTTGCTACACACTTGTCAATGTGCAAAGTTCATTACACAGGATGGGGCAAAAGTGGGTTCACAGTTGTTCAGGTGGAAAAATAATACAATAACTAATAAATAATAATACAAGAATAAACTCTGTGTTTTGCATATTCACAACGCCAGAGTGTGTGCACCCTCTCCCTTAAGCCTCTGGGCAGTTTGTGAAGTAGGTCTTCCCATTGTCTCATTTCCCCCAGGCCAAGATTTAAACCCAAACCTGCCAGATTCACAAACTAGGCACTTAGCTATGACCTGCGGGGTCCCCCTGCATTCTGAATTGTCTCTCATTTTTCTTCAGAAGTCAGGCCTGATGGTAAGGAATTGGTCAGAATAACATACGCACTAGCAAAAAACACAGTCACAGCCCATAAAGCTATTTATTCACTAATTTAAAATCAATGTAGAATGCTGGAGACCCAGGGAGTCAAATAGAAAGTCAAAGGATGAACTATGGTATTGCTTCTTTGAAAATATATGTCAGCTCCCTTGGTTTAGGTTTACCACCACCAATCCATCTTAAAAAAAAAAAAAGAGAGAGAGAGAGAGAGAGACTCATCTTATTTACCTACATTTACCCAGTGATTGTCCTATCTCAAAACCACCCCTTAATTTTCATTCCTGTAATCACAGATTAATTCTTTTTGATGCGCTCCATGAACCCGGGTGCCTCACAGTGCCACGGTGCCACTCTAGTAATTGAGATTTTCTGGAATCACTTTAAGGTTTTTTTCTTCCCATTTAAAAAAAAAAAAGTTTTCCACAACCCATTATTAGCCAATACAATACAGCATTATTTCACAAATGAAGATGATACTAATTATTAAAAAGACCTATGTGAAAGGTAATCACATATTTGCTCTAAGAGAGAAGCATACCGTGTGTCGGGCGCTCTGCTGCATTCATTTCATTCACTAGCGCCCTCACAAACCTCTTAGGCTGTTTTCCAGATAAAGAACCCGAGGCTCAGAGTATAAAACGCAAGCGGATTCTGATTCTAATAGAGGTCATCAGACTGGTCTGGGGCTTTCAGCACATACACTCAGAGGTCTTTGAACACACTGAGCTGGTCCCATTCACCACGGTAACAGGCTCTGGTATAGAGAAGTGGTTCAATCGTTTGGAAGGATTTCATTCAACTAAAGAATAAACTAAAAGAAGTCTTCCCTAAGGAATGAAGTGGCTTTTTCCCGGGGTTTATTGTTTAATTAGGGAATTGCTAACTAGAAACTAAAGCCAATCCTTGACTCCGCAGACCACTCTTCTCCGCCACAGTCCCCAGGACAGCCTCCGGCAAAGCCGCCATCTGATGCTTCCAGAGGAGCTGGCACATCTCAGAAACACCAACAAGGGCCTTTTAATGACGTCCTTGTTCCCTCATTTGCAGACAGGGGGTGTAAACTGTGCTGGGAAAGCAGCTAATGGTTTCAGGAAAACACCAATTCATCTGTTTTGTACCAGAAAACCATGGAATCCTGAGAAAATACTCCTTTTTATTGCCCCATTTAGTCTTATCTTACCAAGAGTTCTAGCTTGGCCAGAAATAAGATTTATATTGCTAGGCACCGAGAAATTCACTCACTGGGTAGTATTTTTTTGGGGGGAGGGGGTAGTATGTTTTAATTATACTCCATATTATCCTGCTTTTGTTTTATTTCTTATTTCCCTGCCTTGGGAGTCAAATTTAACTCCCCAGCAGTGATCTCATGCGTTTCGTAAACGTGTCATCTCTAAAGATTCGCTTCATATTGTAAGTCATATACCCAAAATGCACAGCGACATTAAAGAGAATAAATTAAACAAAAAATATAGTTTATTTTGGACTGGCCAGAATGAGTCTGTACTTGGAAAGGGAGGGGGATAATAAGCATTCTGACGTGTCTGTGTAAACCAGGCAGATTCTCCCGACATGTTTTCCAATTTTGTTCTGTTTTCCTGTGCTCCTGCCTGAGGACACTGACGTCTGGACAGTCAATGACAGAGGCTCACGGTACACACGTAATGCTGAGCACAAGGCTGGAAGAGCTGCTGAAATGGTTTAAAAGTTTCTGTGTGGAATCCACCACAAAGTACCAGTTAAAAGGGCCAGGAGTGAGAGCTGTGTTCCCAAATGACTGAGACTAAAAAAGATAATACCCCCAGGCATCTGTATGTCTCAGCATTTAAATTATATCCCTTGAAATGCCAATTTGGACTTTGTGCCAAGAAGCAGTTGAAGCCCTTTTTCATGGAAATACCCAATAGAAGACCAATCTGTTTAAATGAAAGGTGTCTCTAATCATTTGGTATAAACATAACATGTTTTTATTTTATTATGTAACCTTGAATTATCTTGGCCTCTAATGAAGAACTTGCATTGTTTCCGATTCTCAATAATTTCATGAAATTGTGTTGTCTAAACGTGTATTCTGATGCAAAAAAAAAAAAAGATAAGAAAACCCTATCTAATTATTTAAACACAAATGCTTGATCTAGCGCATTTTCTACTTTTTGAAAAAGTCTGGTATTCGTTAAAGAAATAACCTTATGTCTAAAGGGTTTTCTCTCAAAGCACCAAGTCCTCCTGGGTACCCTGGTAGAATAAAAACTTTCAGCAGATTTGTTTCTAGGTCACCTGACCCTTTTTCTGTTTTCTCCCTTCCGGAATTCCAGTCTGTTGTTCTCGTTGTAGGATCAGTGATTATATGGATCTGACGCCTGTAGACATTGTGGGGAAGAGATGCTACCACTTCATCCACGCCGAGGACGTCGAGGGCATCAGGCACAGTCACTTGGACTGTAAGTACCTCCTGTGTGTGGGCCCGGGCAGGCTGGTTTTGTCTCTCTCTGATGCCTGTTCGGTTTCAGTGCCGATTTCTCCCTGTCTCCTGTGTACCTTTGAGGTAACTGTCAGCGTACAGTGAGAAGTGAGACATAAATCACTTCAACTTGTGTTGGAATTAAGCTGAAAGTTGGACCTCAGGCCCAGAGAAATTGCTGGATCTTTAGGTGCTTGGCAGTCTCTTGTGCTTTCTCTCCCATGAAGTGATGGTGGAACCTTTTGCCTTAAGTGCTTTCTTGACCCTTTCATTTTCTAAGAAGCAACTTCCACTCTGAAATTTGTGGTCTCAGCTTCAAAATACACAGAGGAGAAGACAGGTTCGAACAGAACCTATAAAATTCCTACTTGACTAGCCACAAAACTGGGGCGAGGGGGAAGCCCGGGAGCGGGGGCAGAGCGCACGGTATGGACGCGGCTCTCAAAGGCTGTGTTTTCTCACTGTATTTCTGGAAAGAGGGTTATTCAGAGGAGCAGGAGCCTCCATCTCCGGACTCCTGAGAGAAAGAAACTCATCTTAGCTCTTTGAGTCTGGTTCCCAGCTCCTGACCTGCAGGCTGACCTCCAAGGCGACTTTTGTGGCATGTAAGCAAAGCACGACCAGCAGTTCTCTGGCTGGGTCCAAGTAGTAACCAGCACACCGGCGTCCCCGTGAAGTTTTCCCTCTCCGGACTCACCCGGGCTGTTTACACTGTGCCTGGCAGGGTCTGATAATCCTGCAAGGCGAGAGGCACCCATCTAGCAGACCTCTTAGGAAGGGACTGTGTCCCTCCAACCAGAAGCCCTTTTTATGAGTGTTCCATAGATTACTCCTAAAAGAGGAGGGCCCTACAAGCTTTATTTCTAGAAGGTTCTGAACCCAGTCCTGAACTCTGATTTTAAATACATGCAAGGTAACACAAATGAGATGGCGCGCCTTGAAGCTGAAGCTTTCTGTAGTGAGAGCAGCTGGGCGGCCTTTTTCTTCCTCTCTGCTTTCTCACCGTGGTTGAGGAGAGCTGTCTCAGGTCTTTCCTTTGCCGTTGTTTGCTCTTTTCAAACTCAGACATTCGAAGGATAATGGAGAGACAGTACACTAGCCAGGGTCTTGGAGTGGGGACATCTTGTACCGTGTTTTTTAACCCGTAACCCTGTACTAGCAACAATGACCTGGGACCAAGTTCAGTGTCAAATTTCGTATATGCCATGTCTCTGGGAAAAGCCTGCCCCCCAGGCTGCTCCCTAGCAGATTCTGCTCCCACCAAAGAGAGCGTGCCTTGGTACGGCACACCAGGGATTTAGGGGACATACTTGTTGCTGTGAATAAATGGGTGCCGTGTGTTGCAGAAGCCGGTGGCTCTTCAATTAATTGGGGGAGGGAAGAGATGATACTGTTTCCTGAAAGGACACATCAGGTTTTTGTAGCTGGGAATTTAGAGAAAATGGAGAAAAATTAGAATCTTTAGAGGAAGCTATGGATATATTTTTGAACCAATATATGCCAAAGAGCCAGACTTGAAAAATGAATATACTATTTGTAGGATGCTGTCATAGACCATGTGTGTGGAGACAGAGGGGTGCTTTTTCATCTGGGAATCTTAATTGAGGCCTAAATTCAGAAACCTGATGCTGCAAAAAAGAACTTTGTCATCCTCAGTTATTATCTGGAAAACATCATGCTTTCTCTCTGAGATTTGATTTACAGCTTGAAGAAACAAAATTCCTCAGGTACAGGGAGCTAGGGCAGTTCATTTCTTCCCATAAAGCAAAGGTCTCCAACAAAATATGTTTGATGCCATTCTTTCTGATCTACTTTTATCTCATTTTCAGTAACCGGAATAATTTGAGAGTGCTGAAAATAAACAACTCTGCCATTCACTATTGTGCTAGTCTCCTAATTTTTCTGGTATCTTGCCAACTAATAAACAGAGAAGGTATGCTTTCAAATTCTGTGATTTTTTTCATTACTTGATATTGACATACTGGCTATTGCTTTATGATTTAGCCTGCTAACAATGATTGAGTTCACTCTTTCAACTCATACACATGACTTCTAATTTTAAGTTCTTTTAATAACCTTAAACATATGAAAAACAAATAGAATGAGCTGATAATTCTGCACAGTAAAATACACTTCACGTATTTAGCTATCATGCTGCGGAATAACTCCACAATGTCAAGTAGCACACAATTAGTAAAACTGTAGGGGGAGGAAAAGGAGTGTTTTGATCCTGGAGAATTTTGATCCTAATCAGATTGAAATTTCAACGTTCTTGTAGTGCTTAATATCTTCAATCACACACACACACACACACACACACACACACACACACAAATCCAACTGATGTCAATGTCAGGTTTTGCATTTTCTGTGACTGAAATAAAATGCTAAAATATACAAATGCATCTCGCTTTGTACAATAAACATTAGCATCATTATAAAGTAAGATCGAGTCTAAAATTGTGTGATGGAATATCCCATGTTTACCTAATTCTCTAACCAAAGCCAGCCCAGTAACAAAATGACAGAGCATGCAATAAGTCTTGGTTGTGTAAACATTGGGAAAAAAGGCAAAACGCCAGCACAGCATCTTGCTTGTCCAAAGCCCTAGGCTGTTACTGAAGGATGCCTCGGCTGTGCCTTCTTGGCAGGAGAAGGTCAGGGCAACACAGAATCAGCTCAAGAGTGAGACAGAATTCTAAAACAAAGGGATGGTTCGAAAATAAACCACATTAACTATTTAGCTTTTCTTCCCAGAGCTGTTGGCACAATTCCTGGTTCTGTCCATGAAGACAGTTTTTAGTTATCTGATAATATTTTTGATACTTTGATATCTGTCTTGTGCCCCAGTTTATGGGTAAAACTTTTTTTAAAAGGCTCAATAGACTTTGATAACCCAAAATGCTATCTTTATCACTTATATCTCTTTTCCTAGCGTACGCATCTGCAAATCCTTAGGTGAACTTGTCTCTAGAATAAGAAAAGTAAAAGGAAATCTCAGCTGCGCCAGCATTTGACAACTTTGATAAATTGAACCAAGAACGTTGGACCATCTACCCTCCCATTAGGTTAGCCCAAGATGCCTGATAGTTCACTGGGTTTCAACAGAAAGCATCACTAAAAATCACATTATCTATACCAATATAATTTCACTGAGTTAGTGAAATTATATTGGTGCTCTAAAACCAGGGGAGTTTTAGGTCCTCTTTTTTTCACACCGTGAGCAAAATCCTCTGTGATTTTTTCTTCCTTTGTGTCACGTCACTGAAGTCATTGAACCCAATCTCATTGATTCTTCAGGTCAAATTGACCAAATCAGCATGTCAAGGTTAGAATTTTAAACCATTCATATTACCTTTTTTTTTTTTTTTTGAGAACCTTTGCCTATCACCCTCTAGTTCTCCACCGCTCAAGAGGTATTGACCTCGAGATGACTAGTCAGGTCACCCTAGAGGCACACGTCCCAGTTACCTAGAGCATCTGTGTCACTCTTGGCTATGAAGGGAACAGTATAGCCACCCACTACTCCACCGCCGCCTGTAGCCTGAAAAACCGAAGGGCAAACCACGTGTGCTAAGCTGGACACAGAAACACGCTCTCGCTTTCCCTTCGGTCCCTTTAAATCCAGCCTTTTGTCTACAGAAAATGCTGAATTTGTCTGGAGATACTCCTAGGGCTCTTCCCTGGTCAAATCAGCGACAATTCTAAAACCCGGAAAGTGCCCCGAAGGAAAAGTTCCTTCCCCTTTTTAACATTGTGCTCCGCAGGCAAGGTTCAAGTCTGGAGCTGTGAGCCCTTAGAGAAAAGAAGCCACAGGGTATAGAAATGGTGGCAGTTTTCTCTTCTGAGAACCATGCAGGATGAGGAAACTCTGGGTTATTTCGGAAAGAGAAAAGGACTTCCAGCTTGTCTGTAAGATCAGGTAGAGTTAAAAAGCATGGCCTGTCCAATATATTTGGAGGTGGTTAAAAAAAAATACGGTAGCCTAAGCGTTTATTTCTTAATTACTAAATTCTATACTTCCTAACAAAAGGAATACAGAGCTACCTGGCATAATGCATCCCATGCTGTTTTGCATCAATAACCCCTACACTTTCCTCCTGAAGGCGTCTCATCGCCAATGCATACCGACTGCTTAATGCAGGACTAATTAGTATATCCCCTTCCAGTCTGCAGGCCCTCCATTGTAATTCCTTCCCAGCTCATTTTTTTCCACAACGGAGCATCAATCAAAGTAAGTGCCCTGCCTGCCTAGGAAACACAAGATGTCCTCCATGCATTTGTCATCTGCCACACAAACAAAGGGGGAATTTAATTGTTGATTTGGGTATGCTGCCATTGCACTCGGTAAAGGAAGCTGCAAGTGAAGGGAGAAGGGAAGGTATCAAGTTTGATGGGTGGGCTAAATGCAGAGAACACAAGGGACTCTCCTCTATTTCCTGATCTTAGCCTTTTTCAGGCCTGAATCTTTTGGGATTTAGCTGCAAC
Source organism: Mormoops blainvillei (assembly GCA_004026545.1). Classification (NCBI taxonomy): domain Eukaryota; kingdom Metazoa; phylum Chordata; class Mammalia; order Chiroptera; family Mormoopidae; genus Mormoops; species Mormoops blainvillei. Next base: position 91,444 of record PVJD01000618.1, on the reverse strand, counting down.
CTAACCATTGGCTGGATTGTTTTCCCCAAAGCAAATGATTTTTCCTCTTCTTCCATAGGAATATGAAAATTCGCATGAAAGGAACTGTGTGTAATATCTATCATGTTTGACTTTTTTTTTAAAAGATGTTATTTACTTATTCTTAGAGAGAAGTGAAGGGAGGGAGAAGGGGAGGGAGAAAAACATCAGTGTGAGAGAGAAGCATTGATCAGTTGCCTTTTGAAGGCACCCCAACCTGGAACTGGGGCCCAGCGCCCGGGCGTGTGCCCTGACCAAGAATCGAACTGGCGACCTTTTGTTTTGCAGGAAGACACCCAACCGACTGAGCCATGTCAGTCAGGGAATGTCTGCCTCTTTTTAAAAGCCAAATCAGCCCGTACGGTGTGCCTCTCCACTAACTAAAAAGACTGTCACACGGAGCCAAAATAAGGTCAGGTTTTGATTCAGGAGTAAATTAGTAGTATTATTTTATATTTTTCTCTTGGGAAGGAGGAGGATGGCAAATGCCGATTTCAGATTTTCAAGTCCAAGGACAAGAAAACACAGAGAACGGAGACCAGCAAGGGTCTGACCAGCAGCCGAGTGTCCCTGCTACAGAGCGTCACAGGAATCACCAGGCGCGCCCCCAGCCTCGCTGGCCCGGATCTGCAGTTAACAAGCTCCCTAGCTGACTCTATTTATGTTAAAGTTTAGGAAATATTGACTAAACCAGTATTTAGAAGGCATTATTTTACATGGAATAAAAGCAAACACAAATCAGCTAAGAATTTAAGGATTTCATTTTCCAACTGGATAAGTTTATTAACAGTAGTAAAATATGAGTAGTGAATTGACTCTCAGGGTACGTCCATCAGTGTTCAACTGAAATGAGCATGTGATTACTTGCTAAAGAGATTAACCTTGTTACAAAGATGTAAAGTTTTGAATATCAGTGGAGAAAGTTGATTATAAATAGTAATAGTGAATTTATAATCAAAAGGCCTTCAGGTTTTTTTCCCAGGTTAGTGCTAACCTATGTACTTGAGTACATGTGTGAATACTCCTGTTCCATGCTCCTGTCTGAGTTCATCTAACATTTATGAGTACTTAGTATATACCAAGCTTTGTGGGATCGTGGTAAGGTTCCAAAAATAACTAATATATGGTCTCTACCTTCAAGGAGCTTACATACCAATAGAAAAGACAGCATGAAAGAAGCCAATTTTGAAAAGGTGGCATAACATAAACACTATTAGGATATATAAAACAAAACACAGACACCCCCACCCCAGAGGTGGGGACAACCAAGGGAGGATGGCAAATTCCCACAGCAGGCATTTTCTCCCTGGGCCTTGAAAGAAGACGGCAAGAAGCCGAAGCAGTGGGAGATGTGGGCGGTGGGCGCAGGGAGGGAGGAGGAAAGGGCCCCCAGGCTTATAAGAGCTGACGAAAAGACACAAAATGCCGCCACACACAATCTTTTCTCTCTGCTCAGACAGTTAGCCAAACTTCAATTTAACCGATATAGCCTAATACAATTCTAATGTGGATTCTTGGGATTTTTTTATTACTATTTTCATTAGTAGCTGCTTTTATTATTTTTAAAAAACAACACCTGTTGTTTGAGAGAAAACAGCCCTTCGCTCTTATAAAGGATGATCAGAAAAAAAAACAAACTTCTAAATCATCCACTTTAACCTAAAACAATTAACTTAAAATCAATTCCATAATTTCTTATAATGACATCTTGTTCTTTATCTTACATAAACTACATGGTTAAAAATTATTTTCCTTAAAATATTGATTTAATGACCTCCTGCATACCTCAAAAAACTTCAGACTTTTTTTACACAAATGAGCAGCATGCAGTTTGACTTGCACACGTCTTTATCATGCAATGTTTTTTCCCCCATAAATACAGAGTTATCAAAGGATCAGGTCATTTGAACCCTTTTGTGAACTTCCACATCCTCTGGCTTCCTAGAATTTCCTGGTGGGCATATCAACTAAAATGCATCTAGTTACGAATAACAGAAAACCCAAATAAAAATGACTTATAGCGTCTCTGTAATTGTCTCAACTCTCTCTTCACGGTCAAAAGACAGTGGGAGCACCCGCAGCTGTAAGTTCCTCGCAGGGCAATGTCCACAGTCGGGAAACGGCCAGGTGTTATTTTGTGTTCATTTTGGAAGGAAAGGAAAATATTCCCATCGGCTCTCCAGTAGAGAGACACCCCTTTACGTCTTATTGTCCGGCATTTCATCAAATAACCAAGCCTAAACCACACATTAGCAGGGGCGGAATTACCACAGCTGGTTTAAACAATCAAGGCTTATCCCCCGGGACTTGGGAAGAGACCAGGTTAGAGCTGAGGTAGCCAGAGGCAGCGACAGGAGAGCTGTTCTGTGAGCAGTCGACAACCACAGACTCTGTAACACTTTCACAACAAAATACTTGGATTTCTGAAGATTTACAGAACAGGTGAACAAATAGAATTTGTCTGGGCTTCTTTAAATACTACTAATTTTCCAGAACATTAGTTTGTGTATGCCCGTGCCTCCCCACTTACATATTTCTTGTTAAAGATGTTCAGTGGACTTAATGAAGTGACAGCATGCAGAAACACAGGGTCGCCAAGGACATGAAATGGAGCTGAGTGTAAGATCCACCTCTTCCCTTTGGCCTTTCTGGAGTTCTCCCTGCATTCCAACCTAACCTCCCCAAGACTCCATTACTCGCCAGCTTTAAAGGGAGGAGAAGAGTTCACCCAGGCCAGAACCCCTTGTGCTTTCGTAGGCCTACATACCACTTCCCATCATGGTCATCAGTGTGGTAAATGCATTAGTGACAATAGCTGATAAGAATCCATCTCCCATTCAAAGGCAAATAGGAGTAAATCCTTAGTTTCAAAATGAAGAAAACTTTTCCTATAATCTCCCACAGTAGAGAGACTTCCCTTTCAGCCTCACTGTCCAGTGCTTCATCATAGTTCAAAGTTAAACCAATCACGGGCAAGGGAAAAGGAATTACTGTGACTGGGTGAGACTCCTATAGGAAGACGGGCGCATGGCAGGTGCCTGACACTCAACAAAATAAATAAATAAACCTTAGTGAAGGAGTGAACAAATCCACTGTTTCTCTCATTTCCTTGCTGTAACTCTCCTAATTCCATGCTGAAGAGTTTACTGCTTCTCCTTTATACAGTAAACTGCTGAAAAAAAAAAAAAACTAAAATAGTGTAAGCACGGGGCTAAAAAACCCTCTGTCCGTAACTATTTTAGGTGGAGAAGGGCAGGAACGAGTGGTACCGAAGCTCCTGGTGGGACTGAAAACAGCTTGAAAAAATATCTGAGATCTCAGATGTCACTCCTGCCAACAATCACTTTGATCCTTCCTCTCCTGGAACACGATACCATCAGTGTTTAAAAGCTTCGGTCTTCAATTTGGTCCATTATCATGAAGAAAAGGGGGATTTATTTTTTAAACTTCACAAATTGACATGCTCTAAATCAATGAAAAGTTTTCTGCATGATTCAATATTAACAGTTAATAAAAATCTATCAATTGGCTGGGGTATAGGAAAAAACCTCTTCTAAGGTTATAAATCACACAGATAGCAATTCAAGAAGGGCCTGTCATTAGTGTATTAGGGGGAAAATCCATAGATGATGCATAGTTGTTCCCAGAACATCCACAGGTTTTCTGTCCTTAAGCTCGTAACTCAGATTAAGCATCAAATATCATTAAACTCCACCAAATATTGCTCAGCACATAGATTAAAAAAAAAAAAAACTAAAACCAATTCGTGGATGCCTGCTATTTAAGACATCTAATTCACTAATTGCAAAATCTATAGGAAAGTCTGCACAGCATCAAAGACTCGGTTGATCCTATGAGCAATTCTAAATGAAAAACTGTCTCCATTGCAAGTAAATAAAGCACTTAATGCACAGTTTCTGGCTCTAATGCTGTTTCTCCTGTGGGCTTTGAAAATGACCTTCCTGAAAGCATCAAGGACTATAACTTTTTAGATAAAGAAACTTGTTCTTGTTTTAAGTCTATGTCAGGTTCATTCCCCTATAATAAGCCCACAGTTTTCAAAAGCAGAGGAAAGAGTAATCCAGAATTAAAAAAAAAAAAAAAGTCCTGTTTCCAGAATGAAGTTGCCTGTCAGCCTGCCTTGGGCCTTAGGTGGAAAAGCAGAGATTAAAGAGGCAGTATTCTTTTTCATGTTTCATCTGCTAGTTTTGTGAATGTAGAAAGAGAACCAGTGGCTACAGCCAAGCACCCAACTGCGGTATTGAGCAGAAAGTGTGATTCTCTCTCTCTCTCTGTCTCTCTCTCTCTCTCACTCACACGCATGCTCCACGTTAGTGATTCAAAACTGATTTTGAGTTTCTAGCACAGGCATCCGCTCTCCACTCTCTGAGCCATTGATGAAGGTGCCTCAGGAGGGGCGAATGGCGCCGCAGATGCGTCCTCCTATCGCCATGACAATAATGAAGCTCTTTGTTCAGCTGTGTGAATGCGAAGTGTGAAATCTCCCCCTGATGATCTCACCATTTCCTATTTATTCTATACTTACCTGAATACACCAAGTATTGCAGCTTTTTAATGCATATGCAAACCACTAAAATGTCCTTTTGTGAGACACTTTGCTAAAAGGCCGCTTTTGATACGTGTTCTTCATCTCCTCTTCAAACTGAATGAGACTGCTTCCTTCTTTCTAAGACACAAGTAACTCACTATTTAGAGTCTTTGGCTTTGATTTGGTAGAACAGCCCAACAGGAAGAGACCATGTTCTCTTTTATTCTCCATATTTCTGAAGGCAAACTTGGACTGATTTGTTTTGATTTACTAACAGAATCATGTTCCTGCCACAGACACAGGCTTCCTTTATGTCCTTTCAGTCATCAACCTATCTCTGTGGATGAAGTTTTCCCAAAGAAAACTGAAATGCCTCTGTTGGGAACTGTGCAGAGCCACGGACGTGTGCTTCAGCAAAGAGGTCGTCAGATTGGGGGGCACAGTAGTTATTTTCTACAAGTAGTACACCCCTCACATCCCTACCAGTAAGCTCCAACCAGGAGACCTGGTACATTTGAAAAAGATATTCGATCAAACTGAGCACCCTGTCTTTGGACAAGGAAGCAGAGGGTGGGAGGTGGGGGAGGATCACGTGCTCTGTCGCATGTTCTATATCATTAGCTCTCTGCTATTTTCTTATGACTAAACCGTATTCACCAGCCCCTTCACAATTAGGGGTAGCTGGTGTTGTGATGCCAGTAGCCAAAAATTGTCAATTGAGCAGGGCTGGGGCCATGCAACCAGGGAAGAGTGAAGAGTCTGGGCCGCTACTGTGTTCTTCACACAGTGGTGCCACCTCTGTCCTCTGAAGAGCACGGTTGATAACAGAAAGGCACCTTTAGCTTAGAAGATAGGGCGGCACGGATGACCATTTCATGGCTTTGCTCGAAGCAACGGCAGCCAGAAGCAGGGGGTTACACCCCGGACCTCGGAGTGAGAAGGAACAAGCTCCTGTGTGGCGGCAGAAGCACACACACACTTACGCCCGGGGCCATGTGGGGTCCTAAGTGAGCCCGGCAAAGGGGCTCGCCCTCACTGGGCATTCATGTTTACCCTACAAAATCTAAGAAAAGGCCATGTAAATGTGTTGGGACCCTCAAATAGAAATGAATTCCTATAGTACAGCTTCAAAGATACGATTCTGCAGATATGACAACGTGATTAGCGAATCCAGTGAGGCACACACAGGCTGCGCCACCAAAAATTTTGCAAAGCAGAAAGTAAACTTTGGCATAAATCAAGAAGAAGGTGCCAGGCTAAGTGTCTGACCACAACATGATGTAAGATTAAAAATATGACCCACGTATGTATTTCCTGTCTCTCTTTTCTTCCTCTCTTTGTAGTTGGAACACGTTGTCATGAAATCACTCCTGGGCTCATTGGTTTGATGAGGATCTATCCCTTTTCAAGGGACAACTAACTATTTTTTAAGGACTTTCACAAGTGACTCACATCATGCTTATTTCTGTTTTTCCCCACCAAAAAAAAAAAAAAAAAAAAAGAAAAGGATTTTATGAAATAGACTGACACAAAGATCCTCTCATTTTTCTCTATCTCAAGTTAAACCCAAAAATAAAAACAGCCACTGGATTAAAGAGAATCAAAAAAGTTTTTGTGTTCTTCAAGTTGTCTAATTTATTACAAACTAAAAATCTCTTTCAAACTGGCACCAAGGTGGCTTTTCTCCTTGAGCTGATTAGGACCACATGAGCTCAGGAAAAGCATCAGGTCCCGCCTCTGGCACAGCTGGAAGGATCCGACTGATTTGCCAGTATGATTTAAAAAAAAAAAAAGAAAGAAAGAAATGAAATGAAAAGAAAGAAGGAAGCTTCATCTCAAAGTCATAAGTTTATTCTGAAGCCCCAAGAAAAAAATTATTCCTTGTTCACTTTAAAAGAAGCAAAATCCATGATGGCGTCCTTCAGGGGACCTCCTGAAAGACAAAAGCCACTGGGGCAATATTTGGGTCATCCTTTCATGCCACAGTGGGCGCTAACTCAGTGCCTTATCTCTAGTTATGTAGCCTCCCACAGATATGTGGGGTCCCACTCAGAAAACACTAAGCCTCAGGAAACCATCATGATCTAAGACCAAGCTAGAATGTTTTCCTTCTAAGAATTCTGTTTGTCCAGGTGGCCCAGGGCAAATTAATGGATTAGGTCAAACTTTTCTTCAGCCAACCAGTGACAGGCTCCCAGATCTGCTTGGTGGCGTTCACCATGGTAAGTTAAGGCACTCAAGTAGCTCCTGATGCCCCCCAAAGAACTCCACAGGGTTCCCTTACTGGTCAGTCTTCTCAAAACCACTTCCTCAGATCAGAATTTACCCAGACTCTCTTTCATTAGGTCTCCTCCCTTTGCCAAACGGCCCCTGGCCTGGGTGATAACGAAGGCGGTATTAGTTTATTCATGAGCCCTAATAAATTTGTATTTATCTTCTCAGGAAATGCAGGTGCACTTGAACAGACCAAGAGTCATACTGCCTTAGCTCAAAAAGATGACACCATAATTTCAGTCTTTTAACAAACAAGCCTTTCAGCCCCTTTCATAGCTTATACGTGGACCGCACCAGGGAGGCAGATGTTTTGCTGGCTGTGTATTTCTGACTTGAGATTCTGTTTATTTCTTTGTTTGTTTGATTGTTTTTAGGTAAGAGAAAGTATTAGGAAGAGGAAGTGATCTTTATGTTGATTCCACACATTCTAATTTGACTTTAATTCCTTTCTCACTTTGACCCTTTCTATGCTCTGTATTCTGAGGAGTATGTTAAATTTGCCCGCCTTTGTTCAAAAATCCAGAATCCCCAGCCATCTCGGGGGCCTACCATCACATGCTTCGAAAAAAAGGGGGGGGGGTGCTTCTTAGCCTCTTTGCCTTTGTTAAACAACTAGAACTGTTTGAAATTATGCCTTGTTCCAGATACACAGCTGATAGTATTATACACCAGTCCCTGACTAGGGGCTATCAGTTTTCTCTGTGAAAACAGTGGGCAGAATTTCATAACCCATCATTCCTCTATTAATAGTTAACCAGGATGAAAGTATTTGAATAAAAGCACATCTTGTTGCATGCAACGATGGTTTGACAGAAGAGCCTTATGACAGAGTTCGAATTTTACTGCTTTCAGCTTTGCCATGCAGTCATGTAGCCTGGGAGGCCATGCGTGCAGAATGGCAGAACTTACAATCGCCTACAAAGGGAGAGCACAATGCTACCTGTGGAGCCCTGCCGCCAGGAGAAGATGACAGCTCCGGGCCTTAAAAACACCCTAAACTGTTGATTAGTTACGGAATAGAACTTGCCACTACTTGAAGCACGCATCAAAGCAAGGCTTTTCCAAACAACTGTTATGACATAATTATTCAACTTTACAACCATCCATTTAGTGTGTTGTGAGAAAGAAAAGGAGGAATGGGAGAAAGACCTTGAAGTTTCTATGTTTCTAGATATAATATGTGAAGGTTTGATTCTTGATCACTTTCAGAGCCAGGGAGAGTGGCTCAGACACAACCGGAACAGCTTCAACAGCCTGAAACGCAGCTCTTTTCCAAAGTGACTTCCCTTTACTCATCTACCTCCCCCCACCAAAAAAAAAATCAAAATGTACTTCATGAAACTATTGTATATGAAGCACTTATTAGCCGTAATTAAATGGACAATATGAATTTACTACGTCTTTAGGACTTTGGCTTGTTCTGGTTTAGAGCAAGATGATTAATGCAAATACATATTACTTGAGATAACCATTTAGCAGCTAATTTAGTCAAATTTATTACAGCAGTTAGAGCTTTTTCATTTTAGCAGACGGAGACAAGGACATGCCAAAAGTGGGCGACGTGGACGAGTGCACACTGCCCTCTAGTGGCCAGCCAGCTGGCGCGCCTCTGGGGGTGTGGAGTTGCTGCCACGCGTATCCAAGCAATAGCAGCAGGTTTTGCACATTTCCGGCATCGTGTTAAACCATTCTCATCCATAGCACTTTATTTCAGGGATGATTTACTGCACTTTCCCCCTTTACTAGCTCAGGAGTACCTAGATACAAATCAAATCAATTTCGACTTGGCAAGATTTTGGTTAAAGTATCATTTTTAACATCTGCATTTTAAAGCTCTCTTTCAGTGGGTATTTAATGGCACCGTTTCACATTACTGATTGTTTTTACTTGTTCCTTCATTTTGGGCCATATTTCAGAGCCTGTGTGGAGCTGTCACTCTGTTTGGCTCCAGTCAAATCAATTCTGTGCCTCCCTCAGGCCAGCGTTTCTCTGTGACTTGGTTGGGAAATTTGTTTTGTTCCAACATTCCAGAAAGTCCCACCAGAATTTCCCCAGACTGGCCAATGTAAATTTAGTTCATACATAGACTATAAATTCTGCTACACAAGATCAAAAGGAACAGATGCATGAGGACGCGGGTTGATATTGCTCGCACAGGGGTGAACGATCAAAGACGGAGGGCTGAAGCATCTTCGGAACCACTCAAATACCCAGAATCTCAAAGAGGTCTACCTCGAAGCCATGAATAAATCGGTACACATTTGCCTTCGTTACCATCTAATGTCAAACCCATTGACAATATCCACACTGCATTAGGTGTTCTGTGAGCCAAAAAGATTTGTAGCCCTTTTATTCTTCCCTTCACACCATGGCTTCCCAAAATGGAACGAAGTCTTGCTGCCAATGCTAGTCACCCTCACGAGGGAGATGCTGCTCCACTGAATTGTTGATTTTATTTGTCCTACTAATGGCGTTCTCCATTAAGCATAGAGAGGGGCACCTTGGCCTGGTGCGGGACCTCCCCTCTCTGAGTTTGAGGTTTTACAGGCATCACGATCGGTCGTCTGGTCCCAGTCTTAATACGCAGTGCCTTCTGTTTTGTTTTGTTTTGTCTTGTTTCTCCCCCCAGTGCTGAATAAGGGCCAGTGTGTGACGAAGTACTACCGCTGGATGCAGAAGAATGGAGGCTATATCTGGATACAGTCTAGCGCCACCATAGCTATTAATGCCAAGAATGCAAATGAGAAGAACATCATCTGGGTGAATTATCTTCTTAGGTACAGTTTCTAATTCTTTTTTGCTTCTGTTTCAGTTATAAAAAAGGCAGCCCAGTGGTTAATAACTTACATGTGGTGTTATCTTTTGACTGTATCTGGCATAGAATGATGTGGAAATTCTGCTTTTCTTTTCACAAGATTCAAAAAAAAAAAGTGAAAAAAGCAAAGTTGTGTTGGAAGGGCCTTTCAGTGTAAATTCACAACATTTTCAGTAATTCTCGGTCTGTCAACATCTGGGCAGCTCTGAAGAAGTTGCTTTGGTCTCTCCACAAACGCTCAGGCCATGAAAAGAACACAGACTTTTGCCTTAAGTTGAAGCCTTCAAAAGCACCTCCTTCTCCCCACCGCACGTACACATCCTCACACACTCCAGTCCCTGTGAAAATAAAGCAAAAGGGGATGAAAAAGAAGTGGTAGGGTACATTATAGGGCATTCCAGCCTTTTGCAGCCCTCAGCATATTACATAGGATTTGATTGCCTAGGCGTTGAAGTTTCTTGGTAAGCAAAGTGGCTTGCTTTGCTGGAATCAAGATAACATCAGTATAAAAATGAACACAATCTTCTTTTGCCTGCTCTGGGATCTCAGGCAAGCTTTACAGCTGTTTCACTGTGTCCTCAAATTTACATCCACGAATGTGGCCAGGCTCAACAGCTTCCTAAATTCTAGTGTGCGACACCATTCCTCAATCCTTTCTCACTTTATGCGTTTGGATTCAAACTAGAGAAAAGGAACAAGGCCGAAGCCCGTGTGGCCTGTGTGTGGGCCAAGCTTCCTGGGAGGTTCTCCACCAGTCCTGTCACAGAGCTATCCGAATGTTCGGCCTGGTTCCCTCCCAACACTGTCATTCTAGCGTTTGGCTTCCCTTGGCCTGCAGCCACCAAGCAGGGCCCACACATGGTCTGAGTAGGAAAACTTCTAATAGGTTTTATGAATGGAAGTTGTTGCCCTTTGGCTGATAATCTAGACAGGGAGTACTTGAATCCCATTTTTCTTTAAGACAGCCAAATGGAGCTGAGATGCTGACAACCATGGCTCATCAGCACACTGACCCTTCAGAGTGTGTTCCTGCACGTTGGTGATGACTTGAAGGCATGGATGTGCTTGCTACCAATAGCATATCAATCAGACACTAATGATTATTGCTCTAGAGAGGGCTTTAATGTGCACCACTTAAAAGAGTCTTCATTTATCTACTTCCCTTTTCCTTTTTTGACCTCTTCTGGTCTACATTAATTCTCTCTAAAGGTATGTGTATTTAATGTGGATTTCTCCAAGGCCTGATTTTCATGCCATCACGTATTTGTGACATCAAGAAATCCTTTTACACAGAGGTTATGGAGCAGTGGTAATATGTCACGCAGAAGGTTATAAATGCTTACATGCCAAAGAGAAAACAGAATCAGGTACTATGGTATTGGCAATCTTTTGCTAAGCAAAAATGGAGTTGTACCATTATAATTAAGAATTAGACATAGGTAACAGGGACACCATAGATGAGAAGATGTCTGTCTCCCATGCTAATGTGCTAAAACAATCTATGTGGTTGTTACTCCCATCGAGGGAGATTGCCTCCTATTTGGATCTTGCTTACCGTGCCATCAGCCTCATGACTTCCTACTCGGCCTCCAAAATGGAGGGCATGAGAACAATTAAGGAGAGGTCAGTCAGCGCAACGTTGGATTACCCTAGGACCACACGGTACGAGCTCATAAGTGTTTGGTGATCCTGGTCCATCTAATTACATATGGAGAGAAAGAAATGAGTTTGGGTACCAAAGACAAATCTTCAGACTCAAGGGCCTCCATCTCAGACATGCTAGACCTGCTTCAGCTAACCTAAGGACTCACCTCAAGTTCAATAATAAAAGACTGTTAAGTTCTGTGACAAGTGACTTGCAACCTCCATGCCGTCTGGACCAAAGGACACTAAAATAGATGGACTTTAGCAGAAGAAACTTCCCAAAGCAGTAACTCATTGGTATCACTTTTATAGGCTAGAGATCTGTAAGAAAAGGACCTGGCCTTGGCAAACAGCAACTGTTGAAGTTTTTCTTTCCCACATTCTTGTTCTTCGTTCTTCCCTGGACAGTATTATCATGCTCCCTCTTCCTGCTCAGAATCCCTCATTTCTGAGCCCCATCCAGGCTTGTCCTTCTCTGTTCTGAAATTATTACTCCCCAGTCTTCTTCCCATTCCCTCACGAAGCTTGGTAGATTTACAGGCTCTGAATATTCAGAGACTACATTAGTGCTAAGTCTACCTTCCCACCATTAGTCTCATCTGATTATCTAGAGAAAGCTCTGCTACTGAAGCTAACTCACACTAAGGAGCAAATGCCTAATAATCCATCTTAGTGAATTAACCTTCCCGGGGACATTTGCAGTTTTAGTTACTAAAACATGGACTCTTTGATCTAGGAATTTCACTGGAAATTAGCAAGTGAGTCGGTGATCATCTATGGTCAGACTCTGCTTGGCTAACCACTATGGAAGGATAGGAGCGGTGTCTTCCATTTTGAGGCAGAAGACTTTCCTCGTGGCTTCAAATCATAGCGGCCTATGCTGCTCAGACCGTGGCGTTTCTTGGAAGACAGCTAACTCAAGCTGACCTAATACTCGGCCTTTTCCAGAGGAGGCTTGTTCCTGAATTAAAAATAGAACAAAAATTAAACACATTTGTGCAAGTGGGGTTAGATAAATTCTGTTAGGGCCTCTTTCACTCTGGGACTCCACCCACTGCAATCAGATTTCCAGCTAACAAGCTACAGGTGTACACCACATGAGCAGATGAAAATGTGATTATAATGGGTGTGTTGACAGTTCAGTAGCCATAATGCATGCATCCCAAGGTACACCTGTGCATCTGTCAGATCATAGGTACCAAGGGCTCTGTCCCCACCTCCCACAGCTTTGGAGCCATCTGAACAACTGAGAAGCTCCCCCAGGGAGCCAAGACCAGGGAACTGAGGCAATGGACTCATTAAGAGCCCAAGAGAAGACAGGGCATACCAGGAGGCATGGGAATGAATTGTTCGGAGCGCTTTTCATCCTCCCTCTCCCCCAGGTGTTACACTAGGAGGAGTGTTAAGCAGCACAGCTCCCTGGCCTCCAGTGGTACCTAATTATTTAAAAGCTTTTCAGTGGCTTCTGTGTAGTGTTTGGGTATTCAATCTTTGTAGCAGGGTGCACCTGCACCCCCACCCGACAGCCTCAGCTTCTGTGAAAGTCCTGTGATGAACTGAGAACTGATTTCATATTTAGTTTTTTAAACTCTCTAAACTCCAAGTTTGGGGCAGGGAAGTAGGAAGAAGGTGGTCAAAAGCAAATCATACAGAGTGGGTATCTGCACTCCTGACGGATGCCTCCCTCCCCACAGTAACCCCGAGTACAAGGACACGCCTATGGACATCGCACAGCTCCCCCATCTGCCGGAGAAAACTTCGGAATCCTCAGAGACATCTGACTCTGAATCAGACTCTAAAGACACCTCAGGTATTACAGGTATTACTCCTTCTCCATGTTCTGCAGTTATGGCTTGCCTTTCCAAACGCGAGGGGCGGGTCATGGCCAAAGGGTCACCGTCAGAGCACAGAAACTGGTCAGATTTGATACAGAGACACATGACACATCAAGTTATTGCTGAGTCTCTCTCTCTCTCTACACATACACACACACATATATATACCACATGTTCCTATGTACACACCTATATGTGTGTATGTATGTGTCCAGAAGGTATCTGGCCATATAATATGAAAAAGAGACATTTGTTGAAGAAGATAAGATACAAGACACAAGAGACACTGTACATAGGACAATGATGCCTCAGTCCCCTTCAATGTCGGCACCTTGGGACCTCACACAGTTCTCCCAGTCACCGTCAGCTGCCCTGTCATATTTTCCTGAATCTCATTGATGGTCTGAAATTTCTTCCCTTTCAAAGGTGGGGAAAAGCCAGAAGTTGCAGGGCGCCAAATCTGGGCTGTAGGGGCGCTGTGTCACCTGGATGATTTGATGTTTTGCCGAAAAACTCTACATGAGATGTGATGCATGAGCAGGCACATTGTCGTGATGAAGCGGCCAGTCACCAGTTGCCCATAGCTGTGGCCTTCTGAGTCATCTGAATAGTTTCCACAGGGGAATGTTCAAGCTCAGTGCAAAATGTGATGCAGATTCAGTGCTCTACTTGCTCAGTCATTTTGAATGCGATGGCCACATGGTACATATGCTCACCCAAAGGTGTCTACTGCCCCCGCTGACTAGTACAGTGAAGTCGTCATTGTCCCCACATGTGCATTCCAGTCCATTCTCCTTGACTGTCAGGTTACATCAATGTCACACAAACCATTCACGTTATATTAACAATGGCTGGACATTCTCCAGGCAGACCTTCCTGCACACGCATGTGTGTGTGCTGTGTGCACATGCAATACTTAGATGTATGTATGTGGTGAAAATATATACATGCACTTATGTGTATAAATATATATGTATATGTATGTCATGATATATATTTATACACATATAGATGCAGGTATAGATACAGGTATAAATATATGTACACACATATACTTCATGTCAGCCCTCTACTGGCCATACAGAAGGGGCTCTGCCCCGACTCCATGGCTAGCTCTGGCCTCTTTACCAGAAGCAGATAGCAGGACTGTCTATGATGCTCCAAGGCAGACTCAGACTTTGCACCCGGGATGTCCACATCCCCACCACGCTGGAATCGAGCCTCTAGCGTGGGATACTTAATGCCACTGGTAAATGACTCAGAGTGCTGGACTGTTACTCATTTTCTGAGCCTGTGCAGAACAAGTCCATGCTTTCCCATGTCCAGTTATACAGTGGTTACATGATTAGTCCAAGGTTGTAGTCCTGGCTGCCACCCAAAAGCATCACCGCAGAACCAGAAAACCATCACGATCCCTAAATCTTCTGAGGTTGTATTACCCAGAGAATCTATTCTCTTTACAATGTATTAGATGGCTAGGGGTCCAGCTGCCACTCCCCTTCCTCAGGGCACCTGCTCTCCAGGTTTGTACACACATGTCCCTCCACTCCGGATGCAGCCTCACAGAAGCGAAGGAGCTGCGCAGCGCTCACAGAGGGGCTGACTGTTTCCCTGTCTCCTAAACTGCATTCGTTTGAAAGTCCTCTACTGGGGCAGAAGTTCTAGAATAGACAACCTCTGCTCCTCCTTTGTACAGTGAACAAGAAAGACAAAAATTCCCTGCCCCATGGAGCTTACATCCTGCAACAGCTGGAAGAGATAGAAGTTAACAAAAATTAAGTAAAACGTACAGCGAATCAGATGGTGGTGAGCGCTATAGAGAAAACTAACTTTAGGAACAGAGCGTGGTTTTCAATGAGCAAATAGTCGCCAGTGGAAAGTGCAAGCCCTGGGTAGAAAGTCACCCTGCACACCATCATTTTTTGTGTCACTAACACCTTATTCTGGGTTATTTACTCTGAGTCCCTGAGTAGCTTTGCAGGACCTCTCAAATGTTAATGCGCCTGAATCTCCTGGGGATGTTATTCAAGTACAAAAGCTGACTCCGTTAGGTCTGGGTGGAGGCCTGAGGTTCTGCATTTGTAACGAGTGTCCAGTCATGCCAGTGCTGTAGGTCCGTGAACCACACTTTGACTCAAGGTCCAGCTAATCTAGGCCCTCAAGAGAAGAAGACCAGGTGTGGCCAGGGCGGTAGAGAAGCTCAGGACAGGGCAAGACAACTCCACGACCCATCCCCCACCCCCAGCAGGTGAGAGGTGGGCTTGCCCTGCTAATGTGGTGTCTCCTTTGTCTCCTCCCCATTCCCGCGTCAACCCCGCCCCCCTCCCCTCCCCGGCCCACACAGAGGACAATGAGAACTCCAAGTCCGACGAGAAGGGGAACCAGTCTGAGAACAGCGAAGACCCAGAGCCCGACAGGAAAAAGTCAGGCAACACCTGCGACCAGGACATGAACTGCAACGACCAAGGCCACAGCTCCAGCAATCCTGACAGCCGCGACAGCGACGACAGCTTCGAACACTCAGACTTTGAGAATCCCAAGGCGGGCGAGGACGGCTTTGGGGCCCTGGGCCCCATGCAGATCAAGGTGGAGCGCTATGTGGAGAGTGAGTCGGACCTGCGGCTGCAGAACTGCGAGTCGCTCACGTCAGACAGCGCCAAGGACTCGGACAGCGCAGGCGAGGCGGGTGCGCAGGCCCCCAGCAAGCACCAGAAGCGCAAAAAGAGGCGGAAACGGCAGAAGGGGGGCAGCGCCAGCCGAAGGCGCCTGTCCAGCGCGTCGAGCCCCGGCGGCCTGGACGCGGGTCTGGTGGAGCCCCCACGGCTGCTGTCCTCCCCCAACAGTGCCTCGGTGCTCAAGATCAAGACGGAGATCTCGGAACCCATCAACTTCGACAACGACAGCAGCATCTGGAACTACCCACCCAACCGGGAGATCTCCAGGAACGAGTCCCCCTACAGCATGACCAAGCCCCCCAGCTCCGAGCACTTCCCATCCCCGCAGGGTGGCGGGGGCAGCGGGGGCCTGCACGTGGCCATCCCGGACTCCGTCCTCACCCCACCAGGCGCCGACGGCGCAGCCGCCCGCAAGACTCAGTTCAGCGCCTCAGCCACCACGGCTTTGGCTCCCGTCGCCTCCGACCCTCTGTCACCCCCGCTCTCAGCGTCCCCGCGGGACAAGCACCCCGGGGGCGGCAGCGGGGGCGGTGGGAGTGGCCCCAGCACATCCAACTCCTTGCTGTACACTGGGGACCTGGAGGCGCTGCAGAGGTTGCAGGCGGGCAACGTCGTGCTCCCGCTGGTGCACAGGGTGACCGGGACCCTGGCGGCCACCAGCACGGCCGCACAAAGGGTCTACACCACGGGCACCATCCGCTACGCACCCGCCGAGGTGACCCTGGCCATGCAGGGCAACCTGCTGCCCAACGCGCACGCTGTTAACTTCGTGGACGTTAACAGCCCCGGCTTCGGCCTTGACCCCAAGACGCCGATGGAGATGCTCTACCACCACGTGCACAGGCTCAACATGTCGGGACCTTTCGGCAGCGCGGTGAGCGCGGCCAGCCTGACGCAGATGCCCGCGGGCAACGTGTTCACCACCGCCGAGGGACTCTTCTCCACGCTGCCCTTCCCTGTCTACAGCAACGGCATCCACGCGGCACAGACTCTGGAGCGCAAGGACGACTGAGGCGCGCGCCCCGTGCGGGCGTTCCGCTGGGAGGCATCGTCGGCGTTTTTCGTTTAGACCTTTAATTCTAGCACTTTGAATTTGAGCAGGTCAGCGTCTTCTCTCAACACGACGTTCCCCGTCCCATTCCCTCTTTCTTTAACTTGACTTATTCTTTCCTGTAAAGATATGTTTATTTTTGGCCTTCAGAGGATCAGATGACCAGTTGCCTGCCATTTTGTCTTCTTCTAAGATGTGTGTTGGGTTGTTCTGCTTTCCTTTGCATCTTTGTTAAGATGTCTTTAATGTGTATATGCCTCTGCCATAGAATACTCAGTCTTGTGGTCAAGAGATTTCTCAAGTGACAACCATTGGGTTTTCTTCATACATATCTTGATATGATCAAGATTGAAAGAGACAAGCATAAACAATGTGCCCTGTTTGACTAAGTCAAATGAATTGGGGTGGCTTTTGTTTTTGTTCCTAATTCCTTTAAAAATAGGGGGGATAGTATTTTAGAATTTTATGCAGAATTTAATTCTCTTTTTATGGTTAAAATTTTAAGATTTTCTTACTTGCACATAAAAATAATTTGGGTTCTTAAACTTAATTTCTGGCCTGTGACTAGAATGTTTTTAAAAAAAACAGTTGGACTAAATGTTAATTACTGAAACATTAACTTAATTTCTAAAACCATGGTGCTATCATTTATTAATCTGTAATGTCTTCATACAAAATGCAGCTCCTGGGCTGGGTTTCGGGGGAAAAAAAAATGTGTTCTGTCCTGGTCTGAAGTCCATTGCTGCAGTCTCCTTGGTTAGTTAAGACAAAACCCTCATTAACGTTTGCTGCAGGACTTAAAATTTTTTACCTCCCAACTAACAAACATAGCCTCACATTAAATTTAATGGGTCAGTAAAGCCCTTTTTAAAGGGGCTTTTGGAGAACTCAATCAAGCTGATTTGAGGAGCAGTTTAGGTACATACTGCCTTTTGTTAAGCTGAGTTGTTGTTTTTTTTTCCTTTTCTCAGTCTAACTGAGGCTAATTTTCACAACTTCAGTAACACTTCAGAGTAAAAGAAGGAAACATATTTAACATGTTTTAATTTTGTTCATTTCTTGCTAAAAAAAAAAAGACAAGGAAGGTTGTATTTTGGGGGACTGATCTGATTTGATGGAATTTTTTTCCCTTTGGTTCTCTTATTTCTAGGTTGGAACCAATACAGTTTAAAACTAAAGAATGGGTTAATAAGCTTCAAACAGATAACTGCAACTGAAAACTGCACATGAAGTACAAAAAAAGAAAAAGAAAAAGAAAAAAATATCCTATTTTGTCTTTGTTGCCAGAAATCAGTGTAGTGTCAAACACTCCAAATGACTGTCAAGTATAAATTCTTCTTCCACTCCATTTTTGGCAGCTGTTTGTTAAGGCATCTAATAACAGATGTGAGAACTGTAATGTGTGCAATGTGTACGTGTCCTTGGCTGTCGTCCATTGCAGTTTCAATGTGTGTTTCTATATGCAGTATATACTAAGCTAATGTAGTTGTTTTGTCCTTTGTCTTCTCTGTGCTCTATCTCTAGTCCGGAGTGGTCCAGTCCCATTCCTGCAGTCCTAGTGAATCAGTGATTCTTGGGGGTTAGTGATTTTTGTGTGGTGGCCTTCCTCTGTAATGTCACCCCTATGCTGCTTCTACTGTCTGTGAACCTTCCGTTTCACTTTTTAAAATTCCTGCTGTTGCTTTGCTGGTGTATATTCTCCCAACCTCTCCTTTTTTTCCCTCTCCCTCTCCTCTCACCTTTTCCTTCCTCCTTCTCCAAAATCTTTTTCATTCTCAGAGATAAAAAGACTCTTAACTAGCTCAAGGTTAATGGAGCCATTTTTCCCACATGGAATTCTGGGTATGACTCTTTTCTTCTGAAGTGCACCTCAAAGCACAGAAGAATAATGCTCAGATATATTAAATAAATTGATGCCATAAAGCCTCAGTTGTTAACATTCCCAGAGTCCCTTGTGCTCTACCTATAAGCAGTGGGTGCTTTTCTTTGGTTTCCTTCCAGGTTGGCTGATGGAGCAATATATCAAGCAATTACCAGTGAGACAGAAAACTATTTCAAAGGTCAACCAACATTTTTTAAAAACAGAAGGGGAGGGTATATGGAATATAGAATCGTCATATATATATTTGTTTATGCGTGCAATGCTACTATAGTAACTCGGCTGTCCTTTGAATATCACTGTGTTGAGTGGATTCCTCTAGGACCTTTAATTCCATGAGTTGGGCCCAAACCACAGTGGAATAATGACAAAATGAAGTTAAATGCCACAGATTCTAATAGTGAGCTTAGTTGAAGGATTTAATAGTTTTAGAAGGTGAAGAAGGCTAATCACGAAATTTAAAGATTAATTTTGGAAGCTCTACTCTAGCTATTGAACAATCAAAGGAATGCACCTATCAGCTATAAAGAACAGCTAGACAGCTGTTTTTTTTCTTTTATAAATGTTTCTGTGTTGTGTCAAAATGACTTCTGGTGATTTAAACTAACAGATAATCACAGCTGCTGTCTAAATCCATAATGTTAAAATTACAAAATGAAAAAAAAAAAAAAAACTTCATTACCTGTGAAGACTGTGTCTGTGTTTTTAACTATTTCTTGTACAAATATATGAAAACTTTTATGAGGAGACTGGTGCCAAGTAGCTGAATAATGGGGAAAGGGATATTCTGTTCATAAAAATCTTAGCAGTGTTACCAACTCTACAACATATATATATATACATATATATATATATATATATAAAAATTAAAACGTTACAAAGTGACAGCTATGGTACATTTGTTTTGTGTGAAGCTAACCGGACCTAACTTCCTGAGTGCCTGGCTTATTTTGAAACATTTTTTTTTCATTGACCATTGATAATGCTGCAAATCAGAAATGTACATACTTCATTTACAACAGGGTTCTTTTTATACTTTTGTAGATTCTCATACATGTCACATACATGATTGTCTTTATGTAACTTAATTTTTTCATCCGCAGGTGCCATTTTCATAATAAACTTCTCTTGGATTTGTTACTATCTGGCATCATTTCTTTTACATGTAACCATCCTAACTAATGAATGCTGGTAGTATTTGTTTAAGCAGGTACCTTGGTCATTATTCTTGATTAAAAACAAAACAAAACAAAAAGAAAAAGTTTAAAAAGAGATGCAACCATATTTTTTGCTAGTTGGGGGGGGAGGGGCTTGTGTACTGATGGGGCTGACAAGGCACAGATTAAGATGCTAATCCAAATACTACACTGAACTTGCAACCATCCTAAAGTCTCAGCTACCCCAACTCATCGTCATACTGAGCATCACTGTGCACGTTATCAAAGCTGAGCAATGGGCCTGCAACAGTCACCACTATGCAAAGTGTGCGTGTTTTTATTAATGCACAGTAAGTGATGACAGTTTTCATACATTAATCATTTAAAATGCACTTGATATTTTCATTTATTACAAGCTGTAATGTATAACCAACTATTCCACTGCTTATATCTTCTCTTTACACTAAATATGTATTTTCTTTCTCCAGACAAGCCGAGTAAGTCACGGTTCCTTACCGTGTGCTGTGTGATTGGACAGGTCCGCATGCAGTCTGTCATGTGTTAGGCAGGTCAGCTGGCTAACTCAAAAAAAGAAAACTTCAGCGCTATCTCAAAGTCAAGGATATTGATGGGTCACCTGTTAGGTCCGGGCTGTCCAGAAAATGAAGAGATATGAATAAGTTAAGCTGAAAGAAAAGGCAAATACCTCTGTCCAAAAGCTACCAACTGTAGTAAATCTTATCCACCACTTTAAGTGTTCAGTGACACTTGCCAATTTGAGGGTACTTTTTTATTAATGGAGGGTTGCTTCAGACTGGTGGATATGAAAATGTGTTTATGGTAGTGGAGCCCTAGATTTCTCTTTATGGATCCTTGAAATAAGCACTTAAAAATTAGAAATAGGGAGAGGGTAATTAAGAACACAGATTCAGATTCTCCCAACTACTTTTCCAAAACTTATTTTTATTATTCCCCCTTGCTCTTGAGAAGAATGTCAGACAGCAAGATTTAAGAGTGTGTGTGTGTGTGTGTGTGTGTGTGTGTGTGTGTGTGTGTATGAAGCTAGAAACTCAATCCTGAATAGATGAGGGGGCGTGTTGAAGCCAGATTACCCAAAGCACACTGTCTATGGGCATTGACGGAGCTGGCTCTGAGGGGGCCTCCAGGGCTTTGCATAGTGGAGGCTCTGCAAAGGCAGGGGGCCAATCGTGTGAGTGTGGGATTAGGCTGATGCTCTGTTGGCTGAATGACAATGTCGGTCAGAATAACACTTTACTTCGGCCCTGCAATCTAGACATCGTGCCAGTGGAGGTTAAGGAGGAAACCCAGACATGGTGGTGGGTGAATTGAAATCCTCACAGTATTTGGAGCTTCTGCAGTAGCTGTGGTAGAAATTTTGTGTTCTTACCCAAGTTCAAGACTCCCTTAACATCATCAAGTCCCCGGTCCTTTATTTGTTCCCATCAATGCTAATATGTCACTAGTGAAATAAAGCACATCCCTCAGCCAGAGGGAGATGTTCTGGGCTCGGACGCACTGATAACCATGAAGCCCTGGCCACTGCTGCGGCCCAAGGCTGGCAGTCCGGCCAAGGCCCTGAGCTCCCCCAGGGGCCCAGGACCTCCTCCTTGCCAGGCTGGCAGTAAGTCAGTTTGTTAAGGCTCCAGTGTGTAGGTGATGGACAGAAAAAGGATCGCTAGTCAGCTCTCTGCTCCTTTTCTCCTTCCCAGTCAACATCTGTATTTGTTCATTTGGCTAAGAGGAGCAAGAAAAAAAGCTACAGTTGTAGGCAGGACAAGAGGGAGGATATGCACTCAGTGGGGTATAAAGAAAGTGGTTTCAGGCCTTGCGGACTGTAATTCTTACCCACCTTCACATACTCTGAAATGAAGCCTATTTATGTTGAGCTTATTTAAAATAATTTAAAATCGACTTGGCCTATGCGTTACATTAAAGGTAAGAGATAGTGCATATTGTCAAGCTCAGAAGATAATCTATTCAAGCGAAGAAGATTATTATCCAGGTTCCAAAAGTAGGAAGAGCCAAGGACTTGGGAGAAAAGGAAGAATATCTATGCCAATACTTCATATCATGTAGTGAAAAAAATACTAACTTTGTTCTTGAGCATAATTCCCAAAGAACGACGACAGTTAGCCAGCTTAGAAAGCAATCCTGGGCTGCTAAGGGAAGTGAACACCCTTAACTGCTCTTCCTTTCCTGTGTCTCCTAGGAAACCATTATAAAGAAGGGGGGCAACCTGGTAAACTCCCCACGGGCACAAATCATGGCTCGTTCACCTTCACGTCCTCCCACAGTGCCCAGCTCAGTGATTTACAAATAGTCTTCGTTCAGCAAAGATCTGCTGGGTATTGATGGATGAGGACACGTGAAAAATGAAAATGAAACATGACTTTTCGAGAAGCAAAGATTCTGCTAGAAATGTTCATGCGGTTTGGCAGGGTAACTTGAGCTTCCGTCAAGAAAGGAATGGCAAAATGGATAAAACTGCAAGCTAATTCATTCCTGCCTTCTCAGGTAGTCCAAATGGCTGGCAAAGAGTTGGCATCGATAAATGTTGGTCAGAGGATGTCTGTGTGCATCCACATATTATCTATTCTGTATACTGCAATAAATTAGGTAAAGCAAACAGAGAAAGGAGGAAGAAGAAAGAGCCCAAGCACTTGATAACTAAGTAAACTTTGATGTCTTATCCCACGGACAGTTAAGCAAATGGACCTTAGATTCACAAAAAGGTACCGTTTAATAGTGTGTCCTCACAGATGAGCATGGAGATATATAAATTCCGTTGTCATCCAGAGAATCTCAGCAAATGAGAGGGACCCTCTCATGTAGAAAGCACTCTCCTTACTTCTAGTGGCAAAAGTCTTTCTAGCCCACCATTGATAGTGATAATTTTTAGGGGGTGTTAAACTGAAATCTTACATCCAAAGAATGGACTAACCCTAAATTCTCTTCCATCGGAGTGGTCTTCGTATATATGAAAATGAATATCAGTTTCAATAAATCTCTAGGCTAATTGTCACCTGTTCTTTCAATCATTCCTCCAATGGCATTGTGACAGATCCCTTCACCATCCTGGGAATCCTCATCTAGGTGCACCAGAATTTGTCATAGGCCTTGTATTGATTTCCTAGGGCTGCCTTATTACCACAAACTAGGTGGCTTGAAGCAACAGAAATTTATTCTCCCATGGTTCTGGAGACTAGGAGTCTGAATTAAAGGTGTTAGCAAGGTTGGTTCCTTCAGGAAGGCCCTGAGAGCTTGCTCCATGCCTCTCTCCTGGCTTCACATGGTTACCAGCCATCTTCGGCATTCCTTGACGTGTGAATACATCTTCTGGTCTTTGCCTCCATCATCACGTGACCATCTTTTCTATGTGTCTATGTCTTCACACAGAGCTCTCCCCACTCTGTGTGTCTCTCTCCTCCTCAGGACACTAGTCATATTGGATTAATGGCCCACCCTAGTCCAGTATGACAGCAGTTAAGTTCATCTGTAAGACCCTATCATGAGGAGGAAATGGATTTAGGTTCACTGCTGGGGTATGGGTGGGTAGGGGTTTCTTTTTGGAGAATAGTTCAACAACCTATAACAGCCTCTATTGAAATGTGGCACCTTGGACCAATTATAGCTCCAGATATAATCTGGTGTCCACATGGGATGGAAGTCCTGTTACATCTCTTGCTCAAGACTCGTAGGTCATAATTAAAACAGCCTGAGTCCACAGTCCCTTTTAGTAGGCAGATCAAATTGTTATCTCATCTCTGGTCTGTCAGAACACCTTGGCTCTTTTCACGAACTTTTGTTAAGGTAGGTCTCTCACCTCCTATAGTCCTCATGCAATGCCGGCATGTGCTTAAGTGAGAAGCACTTTAAAGAAAAAAGTTCACTAGATCACTAGGCATGGAATGTGAGCAAGAACCTGTCCTGTGCACACAGATTTCTTACTTTCATTGTATTGGGTTGACCCAAAAGTTTGTGTAGTTTTTTTTCATACGATGGCTCTAGTAGTACTTAGTTGTCTTTAACTTCAGTCAAAACAATTTTGTTAGATTTTATTTTGACAGCAGTCATATCAGCGTGCATTTTTTTTAAAAAATCTAAATTGGTGAATTTTTTAAAAGATTTTATTTATTTATTTTTAGAGAGGGGAAGGAAGGGAGAAAGAGAGGAAGAGAAACATCGATGTGTCGTTGCCTCTTGAGCGCCCCCTACTGGGGCCCTGGCCGGCAACCCCAGCATGTGCCCTGACTGGGAATCAAACCGGCGACCCTTTGGTTCACAGGCCGGCACTCAATCCACTGAGCCACAGCAGCCAGGGTAAAATAGGTGAGTTTTTGTGCAGGTATTTTAATATTGAAGATAGAAGAAAATCTGCAACATTTTCAGCATGTTATGCTTTATTATTTCGAGAAAGGTAAAAATGCAACTGAAACATACAAAAAGATTTGGACAGTGTATGGAGAAGGTGCTGTGACTGACTGAATGTGTCAAAAGTAGTTTACAAAGTTTCTTGATACTATTGGTATTTTGGCCAAATAATTCTTTGCTGTGAGGCTGCCTCATGCACTGGAAGATGTTTAGTGGTATACCCCTGGCTTCTAGCCACTAGAAGCTGATAGTGGGAGATAACTGACATACTCAAAATATCCAAATGAATTGGTGAAAATGAAAAATGTGTCTTTTATTTTACAGGAAAAAAAATACGGACTTCTTGGCCAAAATGATACTTTGCATGCCCTCTGAGACTACTTCACTCAGCCCCACTGGAAAGGAGAGACCTGGCCCCAGTATTTATGGAATCCTGGGGAACAGGTACATTTATACAAACATTCTCAGTAGGCAACTCCTTTGTAAGTAACCTGAGGCAGGGAAAAAACGACCATGAGAAGTAAAGTGAAAGAACTAGAGGGAGAACCTACCATATCAGTCATTTTACAGGGATAAGAGGTGCCATGACTCCTGCTTCACATATATAAAATCATTCGAAGCTCAAGGAAGAATCATGAGTCCAAACACATCAACTTTCTAAAATTGACTAGGTCTCCGATTGTCCCCTTTTATGGATCAAAATCAAAGACAGGTTAGTATAAGATTGTCTCGTACTTTTCTGGGGACAAAACACTGTTGTTTTTCATTCTTCTGGTCATCATTCTCTGCTTGACAGTCGCAGGATACACTAATAGGAATGACCCAGATAATGTTTCTGTGTTGAAAGAATCTATCTAGAGAAATAAAATTAATTTCAGTTTTAAAAAATAATATATGTAAACTATTAAAGCTACTTTAATAGAAAAAAAAAAAGGAGCAGAGGGTGAGGAGGCAGCTCTGGCTTGTCCTGAAGAAGTTCTTAGATTTATAGCAGAAGTGTCAGAAACAGGATGTAATATCCATGTGACCCCCCCAACTCCCCCAAACAAAACCATTATACCCTTGATGAATTATTGACTTTAGAGTTTTATCTGTGCCATGAATAATCACAAACTTGGGAGTCTCAGGGCACAGTTCATAAACAAATAATTATATCACAATGATAATTTTTCAGGAATTACAGCATCAATCATGGCCATGTTATTATCAAGCACATTTTCTGGTCGCCTCTATTCATCAAGCCCTCCTCCGCTCCACCCTTCCGCACCACACAAGCAAAACTCATCACCAGATTGCCTCTTATTTACACATCACTCAAAGCAGGACAGGGCGGGCTCACACAAAACGGGCCGACCCAGGGTTTATGAGAGATGAGTTTTCATTAGGAAAGTTCAAATTAAATGCACTGAGAAAGATGGAGGGGGAGAGAATTAATTATTTCAGACTCCCCCAAAGAAGCATCTTTGAAAAGATTTTATTCGAAAGAAAAAAACAGAGGGAAGGTTTATTCCTCTGCAGGCAGTACTAATAAAGAAAAAGGAGATAGTCTTGCAAAGCCAAGGAAAGAGAGGCAACACTGCGCCACTTTAAAAAAATAATAATGGTTACACATGTGCATAAAGCGTGGCCCCTGTCCTGAGGCTTCCTCCTTCAGGTAGAAGGGATGAGTTGGCGGGGGGGAGGGGTAGTGATACAGAACCTGGGAAGGTTGTAAGTACCTTACCCAAATCTAT
The DNA here is from genome assembly GCA_004026545.1 of Mormoops blainvillei. Classification (NCBI taxonomy): domain Eukaryota; kingdom Metazoa; phylum Chordata; class Mammalia; order Chiroptera; family Mormoopidae; genus Mormoops; species Mormoops blainvillei. The sequence goes on along the minus strand of PVJD01000618.1, from coordinate 65,422 downwards.
ATGCAAATGTGTAAGAGTGCTGCCCAGGATGGCCAGGTCTGATCTGAACCACTTTGCCGTGACTAATACAGGAGGCCGACGTCTCCAAGCACAATGATAGGACAAAAAGTACCTCAGTCAAACCACTTTGCTATTTAATATCACTTACAGTCATTGACCCACTCCTCTGATAACTAGTTCACCTCATGATTCAAAAGAAAAATAATTAGCAAAGCAACACAGAGATCAAAGGTTGGATGATGGGGTTAAATCCCTAATACAGTGGGGCTTACCATTAACTTCTTAGGCAAGAGAGCTTTTTCATTGGCCCTCCATTTCTAAATGGTAAGTTATGTAGGCAAAGCAATGACCACCAGGGAGAACATTTAAACTGCTGGAAAGGAGATACCACACAAGCATCTGAGACAGTCCAATCTCCCAGTAACACCTCACTCTTGAGGACAGCCCTTGAGGATACATATGGCCCGAGCTTAGATCAGGTTCTCTTCTTTGTCATCAAAATGTATCTAGAAAAAGGTAGAGCTGGTGCCCAGCAGTGAGCAGCACAGGTGGGGACGGCAACGCTGTGCTGGCATTGGCTGGCAGGGGTGGGGGAGGGGTGGCCTGGATGTGGCCTGATCAGCTCCAAGCCCCACCATCAGACAACCCGTGTGGCAGCGTGAAGTTTCAAGGACCCTGCCCTACATCTCAGACATTGTCTGCCCTTTCTACCGCTCTCATTTAACAATCTTTCTGCTGTTTAAATGTACTTGGACTACTGTGAAGTCAACCTGCCTTCAGACCAATCTTTACAAATGAACTCATTAAAAAGGGGGGATGTGGAAATGGGAGGAAAAGACAGACACAACCGCCAGTCCACAGCCCAGCATGACTTCTGAACATTCCTTCAAAGCGTCTTTCTCCTCCAGCATGAAACTGGCTTCACCAGCAGGCCAACTCTCTCCTCCTCCTCCCTTCTTCCCCCATACAAGGGCACCTCCTCTGGGAGTGTTTCTTGCCTTCATGCCAAGCCCAGCGACCCTGCTCCCACTGGGCCCTATGCCTGCCTCCCCGACTGCCTGGCTCCTGCACCACAGCACCTCCCCTGGGGTCTGTGTTTTCTCCTGGGCTGGGGGGTGGGGGGGCAATGTCACCTCTCTTGGCTACTCTCTCCCTCCTGATCACCCATCGCCCCACCAGTATGTGAGGCCAAACACCAAAGATCCTTTAGGAAAATCTACTCTTTTTTAGAAAGCTAGAGAGGGGCTGATTATAAACTGCCAACATTGTAATTGTGGATCACATTTTGTGATCTGAAAAGTGCACGTAACCCTCTTACAGATTTGCTGGGAATTGAATCGGCGACCCTTTGGTTCACAGTCCGGCACTTTGCGCTGGACTTGTGTGAGTTCCTGCCTGTCCCCTCGCTGATAGGGACATCCTTCTGACAGAGGGGAGCCAAGCAATGGGAAGAAAGCGGGGAGAAATAAGGAGGCTCACATAAACCACAAGTGCAGTCCACACTGGCCGAAGTCCTCCTGGCACAAGCCACCTTTGTAGATTCACACCAATTCATCCAAGGGGCCTCGGTTCGCACGTGCCTGCAATTCACAGACCGCAGCGCATGTCTCTACTCTGGAGTCACACAGGAAAATAAAAGACTTAACCAGTAAGAGGACATTTTTCCAAAACATAAATCTCACAGCCATTTCCTTAATAGCATTTTCCAGGATAGGGGCACTAGCAATTATTCTTCATTTTTAACATTTTAAATAAATTAAAAGGAAGTACGGGTTTCTTTCTCTAGTATTTATTTACACCTGGCTTCCCTACATGCTACACTGCATGTTTAGACAGAGTTGCCCAAGTTAGAGACATTTTTCAGACATTGATTAATCTATAATTCTTTGAAGTAAGGAAGCATTATTATCTCCACTTTACAGATGTGGAAACTAAGACACAGAGGTTAATGACTTGCCCAGAGGTCAGGCATCCAGTCAATTGCAAAGTGAGTTTTAAACAGAAGCTCCCCTTTCTGCTGTGAGGTTTAATTCAAGTCTGTTTTAGCACATCTGCCCTACTCACATCAGAGCTGTCTCCTATGTCTGGACGCCTCTTAAATTTTGCCTGAAGGCCCTTAATAAGCTTCTTGAAAGACCGGTGCTTCCCTCGCTTCCTGTCAGCATGTGCCCTCTTCCTATTCATGCCTGTGCTCATAAATAAGAAATGACGATTCCTTTCTGGAGTACCCTTCAATGGCTTTGCATCACCAAATAGTACAATTATTTTAATTTTTATAATAAATATAAGCCCCATAGCTCTGTCTAAACCTAGAATCTCATGTTCTAATGAATTACTGGTAGCTGTCCTACAATTAATATAGTAAGACTCTTCCCTAGCCATGCCAGGAATACAAAGATAAGTAAAGTATTACCCCCTGCCCTTAAGTTGTTCACAAAGTTGAGAGGGAGACAAATGTAAAAGTTAATCATTGAAACAGTATGATGAAGTGACATGACTGACATATAGGCAGGGTGTGAGGGATGCACCAAGTGACGGTAAATAATTCACACTATGAGGGAGGCAAAGTCTCTCGGGAGGAGATGATGCTTAAAACAAGTCTTGAAAGAAAAGCAGGAGTTAATCATGAGTGCTGGAGGAAGAGAGATTTCTGGGAGGTGTAGGCAATATCGTGGAGGAGGGAGAGAGCTTGCAAATTCAGCATGCAAGGATAGGGCCACACGTACAGCCGTGTGTGCTGACATGAGTGGAGGTTGGCTGACAAGTTCATGAAATGGGTGTAGCTGAAGCTCTGCAAGCCAAGCCCTGTGCCCTCATGCAGGGCTGCATCTTCCCAAGGGAAGAGGTACCTTGTTCTCACGTGAAGGCGGGCTCCAGGCTCCAGGCCCTCCTTCTGCATCCACTGGGCTTCCTATGGGTCCCTTTTTCATATTTTATACAAAGGAGCCACGTAGACAAGAAGCAGTCCTGTGAAGGACCTACCAGAGAGCTATACTGAGGAGTCTGAGTGGCATTCAGTAGGTGATGGGAAGTTTAAAGGATTTATTCAGAGATGCAGCATAACAGAGTTTTTGTATTGGAAAGGTCACTCTGATGGCAGCTTGAAGGATAGCAGTTAGAAGGTAGTTGTACTTATATCCAGGCCATAAAGGATGAGAGCCTGGATCAGAACAGTCCAGATGAGGCTGAAGGCACGTGGGTGGATTCAGAAGCCTCAGGGAAGAGGTTTTGGTGATTGGTTAGAAGTAGAGAGAAATGGTGGAGAAAAAGAAGTAAAAGACGACTCTGAGCTTCTAGCTTAGGAATGTGGGTGTCACTGACGGAGAGAGAGATCAGGAGAAAGGAAAGACTTACGAGAACTAATGTGTAGGAGGAGCTCCATTTTAGAGGTGGTAGGTTTTAAGTGCTCATGGGGAATCCTGGCAGAAATGTCCAGGGAGCAGTCAGAAAGTAAATGTAGATCCTCTACAGGGAAACCTGTTTTAAACATACACTATCAGAGCCACCGGCACTTTAGACAGTAGGAGGAGCCATACGTCTCAGGAATGTTGCACAGGAGAGAGGGTAGAGAGTGAAAAAAGGACCAAGAATGGAGTGCTAGGCACTGTGAAAGGAGTGAGCAGAGCAATGTGAGCCCATGACACAACCCAGAAAAGTAAGAGGCCAGAAGGATAATTAGTGTCATTAGTGACTGCTGTGCAGAGAACGAAAGGGGTCCAAGAAGGTCAGAAGCATCAGCGTTACCACGCTGCCCAGAAGGTAGGTGAGGACTGACGGTTCAAATACTTCTGGCAAATAGTGGCAGCAAATGATGACTAGCTTTTCCAGAAATCTGGCTATTCAAAAATGAAAGAGAAAAGTCTTCATTCTTAAGGAGCAACCTTATATTTGACACCGATCGGCATGATCTTTCTTGGAAAAATTATAGTCCCTTCACCACTTCTATCAAATGGGTACTGGACAAGTAGACTTGAGGCAAAGTCTCACCGTTGTGGACTCTACCATGTCACGTTCTTCCTGTGTGCTTCACATGAATTACCCTACAGTCCAGTCTCTGGAACAAACACTGAAGTCAGATAAGACACTATGCGTGCATTAAGGTCAGACATATAGGACACCACGTATGTATCAAGGACTTACTGAACTCTTACTGACATTTCTCTCCAGAGAAATTAATTGATTTTGTTTGACATGACTATCTGATAATTCACAGTGGCTCTTGTGTGATATTCTATGTTTTTAAAAGAAACCTCATTTACAGAAAGAGAAAGTAATAAAGTGTTTAATTAACTCTTTTTCCATAGAGAAAGGATGAGTTTGCTTTCAAATCTAGATGAGACTGGGTTTTAGTCACAGAATGAATACCTCTAGAGCCAATACCACTGTAACAAACACTGTTGGTTGAGTACCAAAATCCATTCTTTTTTTACTCCTTGGTAACAGAGTCCAAAACTTGATTTAGGCACAGTACTGCTGGAACAAAATTTTATATTTCCAGCCTCTCTTGCAGCTACATACAATGACAAAGTGCTAGCCAATGAGATCTGAGCACAGGATGGGAATTTCTAAAAAAGCTGAAACTCAGGGACAGCACCTTTCTGTTTGTTGTTGCCCCTGAACTCAGATGTAATAAGTGGAGTTCCAGCAGCCAGGTTGGATGATGAAGTGATCTTAAATGTGATCTTAAATACTGAAGTTATAAACTAGGATAGGAGAGCAGAGCTTTGTTCTCTGAGGACCATACCATGCCATCCATTAACTACCTAGTTCTGAGCATCTTTCACATTAAATTGAATAAACAATCTTGTTAAGGCATGTTATTCGGTAAGGGGAGATTACATTTTAAAACTGAATTCAACTCTTTTTTAAAAATTTTTTATTATATTTTTCCATTACCATTTAGTCCCCTTATATACCCCACCCCTCCCTGCCCCCGCAATACCACACTGTTGTCCATGTCCATAAGTCCCTTTTTCTTTTTGCTCATTCCCTCCATCCCTAACACCCTTCTTTTGTTGTCATCCTGCTCTCCATCTATGACTCTGTCTCTACTTTCCTTGTTAGTTCAGTTTGTTAATTAGATTCCACATGAGTGAAATCATTTGGTATTTGTTTTTCTCTGACTGACTTATTTCACTAAACGTATTCTCCCGGTCCATCCATACTGTCACAAAGAGTAAAATTTTCTTCTTTTTTACAGACAAGTAGTATTCCATTATATAAATATCCCATAGTTGTTCTATCCACTCATCTACTGATGGACACTTGAGCTGGTTCCATAACTTGGTGATCGTAAATAACACTGCAGTGAACATAGGGGTGCTTATGGTCTTTTTGAATTAGTGTTTTGGGTTATTTCAGATATATTCCCAGAAGTGGGATTGCTGGGTCAAAAGACAGTTCCATTTTTAATCTTTTGAGGTATCTCCATACTGCTTTCCACAGTGGCTGCACCAGTCTGCATTCCCACCAACAGTGCAAAAGTGTTCTCCTTTCTCCACATTCTCACCAGCACTTGTTGTTTGTCAATTTATTGATGATAACCATTCTGACAAGTGTCAAATGATGTCTAATTGTGGTTTTAATTCCCATTTCCCTGATGATTAGTGATGTTGAGCATCTTTTCATATATCTATTGGTTATCTGTACATCCTCTTTGGAGAACTGTCTATTCAGTTCTCCCAAATCCGATTTTCAAATGGGTTTTTGTTTTTGGTGTTGAGTTTTGTAAGTTCTTTATAAATTTTGGATATTAACCATTTATCAGATGTATCAGTGAATATGTTCTCTCATTCTCTGCATTCTTTTTATTTTATTGATTCTTTCCTTTGCTGTGAAAAAAATTTTTAGTATGATGTTGTCCCATTTGTTTATTTTTCTTTTGTTTCCCTTGTCTGGAAAGATTTATCCATTAAAATATTATGAAGAGTAATGTCCGGAATTTTGCTGCCTATGTTTTCTTCCAGGGTTTTTATGATTTTCATTTAAGTCTTTAATCCATTTAGAATTTATTCTTGTATGTGGCATAAGAAGGTGGTCTAGTGTCATGTTTCTGCACATATCTGTCCAATTTTCCCAACACCATTTATTAAATAAACTATTTTTACCCATTGTATGTGCTTGCTTCCTCTGTTGAATATTAATTAACTATACCAGTGTGGGTTTATTTCTGGGCTCTCTATTCTGTTCCATTGATCCATGTGTCTGTTTTTATGTCAGTACCATGCCATTTTGATTACTATGGCATTATAATATAGTTTCATATTAGGTAGCATGATTCCTCCAACTTTGTTCTTCTTTCTCAGGATCACTGTCACTATGTAGGGTCTTTTCTTATTCCATAAAAAGTTTTAAACTATTTTTTCAATTTCTGTGGAATATGTCATTGGACTTCAATAGGAATTGTGTTGACTATAGATTGCTTTGTGTAGTATGGACATTTTAATGATGTTGAGTCTTTCTATCCATGAACATGGTATACTCTTCCACTTATTTGTATCTTCTTCAATTTCTTTCTTCAGTGTCTGATAATTTTCTGAGTACAGTTCTTTTACATCCTTGATTAGGTTTATTCCTAGGTATTTTATTCTTTTTGAAGAAATTGTGAATGGGATTGTTTTCTTACTTTCCCTTTCTGTTAGTTCATTATTGGCATATAAAAATGCAACTGATTTCTGGATATTAATTTTGTATCCTGCTACTTTGCTGAATTCATTTATCAGTTCTAGCAGTTTCTGGGTAGAATCTTTGTAGTTCTCTGTGTACAGTATCATGTCATCTGCAAGTAAAGACAGTTTTACTTTTTCTTTTCCAATTTGTATGCCTTTTATTTCTTCTTCTTGCCTGATCACTGTGGCTAGGACTTCCAATACTATATTGAGTAAGAGGAAGGAGTGAAAGTGAACATCCCTGCTTTGTTTCTGATCTTAAGAGGAACGTTTGTAGTTTCTGCCCATTAAGTATGATGCTGGTAGTGAGTTTGTCATATATGGCCTTTATTATGTTTAGGCATGTTCCCTCTAATCCCACTTTGCTGAGTTTTTATCATAAATGGGTGCTGGATCTTATCAAATGCTTTTTCTGTATCTAATCATATGATCATGTGGTTTTTATCCTTCATTTTGTTTATATGGTGAACCACATTTGTCGATTTGCAGCAACTGTACCAATGTTGCATTCCCAGAATAAATCCCACTTGATCATGGTGTAAAATCTTTTTGATGCATTGCTATATTTGGTTTGCTAATATTTTGTTGAGGATTTTAGCATCTACGTTCATCAGAGATATTGGCTTATAGTTTTCTTTCTTTGTAGCATCTTTATCTGGTTTTGGAATTAGGAAAATGTTGGCCTTATAAAATGAGTGTGGGAGCCTTCCTTCCTCTTAAATTTTATGAAATAGTTTGAGAAGCAGAGGTAGTAGTTATTCTGGGAATGTTTGGTAAAATTTCCCTGTGAAGCTATCCAGTCAAGGGCTTTTGTTCGTTGGGAGTTTCTTGATTACTGCTTCGGTTTCACTAGGTATAATCTGTCTATTCAAATTCTCTGTTCTTCCTGATTTAATTTTGGAAGAGTATATGTTTCTAGGAATTTATCCATTTCATCCAGGTTCTCCAGTTTTTTGGCATATAGTAGTTCACAATATTTTCTTACAATTCTTTGTATTTCTTTGGTGTCGGTTGTTATTTCTCTTTCATTTCTGATTTTATTTATTTGGGTCCTCTCTTTTTTTCTTGATGAGCCTGCTTAAAGGTCTGTCAATCTTGTGTATCTTTTCAAAGAACCACCTCTTGGATTCATTGATCTTTTCTATTTTTTTTTTTAGACTCTACTTCATCTATTTTTGATCTGATCTTTATTATTTTATTCCTTCTACTCACTTTGGGCTTTATTTGTTGTTCTTTTTCACGTTCCTTTAAGTGTAAAGTTAGATTGTTTGAGCTTTTCTTGTTTCCTGAGATAGGCCTGTAATGTTACAAATTTTCCTCTTAGGTTTACTTTCCCTGTATCCACAGATTTTGGATTGTTGTGCCTGCATTTCCATTTGTTTCAAGGTATCTTTTGATTTCTTCCTTGATCTCATTCTTAACCCATTTCTTTTTCAGTAGTATCTTATTTAGTCTCCATGTCTTTGTGTGTTTTTCAGTTTTCTTCTTGTGCTCGATTTCTAGTTCCATACCATTATGGTTAGAGAAGATGTTTTATATGATTTCAATCTTCTTAAATTTATTGAGACTTTTTTGTGCCCTTATATGTGGTCTATCCTAGAAAATGTTCCATGTGCACTTGAAAAGTTTGTATATTCTACTTCTTTGGGGTAAAATGCTTTGAAGACATCAATTAAGTCCATTTGATCTTAATTGATGAAGACATCAATTAAGTCATTTCAGGCCATGGTCTCCTTGTTGATTCTGTCTGGAAGATCTATCCATTGAAATCAATGGGGTGTTAAAATCACAAACTATGGCTGTATTTCTGTCAGTCTTTCCCTTTATGTCATCAAGATTTGCTTCACATATTTAGGTGCTCCTATGTTGGGTGCCTAAATGTTTACTAGGGTTATATACTCTTGTTGGATTTTTCCCTTTATCATTAAGTAGTGTCCTTCTTTGTCTCTTACTACAGCCTTGGTTTTAAAGTCTGTTTTGTAAGTACAGCTACCCCAGCTTTGTTTTCCTCTGCATTTGCATGAAATATCTTTTTCCATCCCTTTACTTTTAGTCTTCATGTATCTTTCAATCTGAGGTGGGTATCTTGGAGGCAGCGTATATATAGGTCTTGTTTTTTTTATCCATTCAGCTACCCTATGTCTTTTGATTGAAGCATTTAAGCCATTTACATTTACAGTGATTATCAATAGATACATACTTAGTGCCATCTCATTGTTCTGCTTTTTTTTTCCTTTTCTCTTTTTCTTCTTCTTAAAGTAGGTCCTTTAATACTTGTTGAAGTACTGTTTTAGTGTTAACCAACTCCTTAAGCTTTTTCTCATCTGGGAAGCTCCCTATTTCTCCTTCAATTTTAAATGGTAGCCTTGCTGGGTAAAATAGCCTTGGTTATATAGGTCCTTGTTTTTCATCACCTTGAGTATTTCACTCCACTCCCTTCTGGCCTGAAATGTTCCTGTTGAGAAATCGATGACAGTCTAATGGGAGCTCCCTTGTATATTACTACCTGCTTTTCTCTTGTGGTTTTTAAAATTCTCTCCTTGTCTTTAAGCCTTGCCATTTGAATGATGATGTGTCTCACTTGATATAGGCCTCTGTGGATCCAACTTGTTTAAGGGCTCTCTGAGCTTCCTAGACTTGTGTGTCTTTTTACTTTACCAGATTAGGGAAGTTTATCATCATTCTTTCTTTAAATGGGTTCTTGATTCCTTGTTCACACTTTTCTCCTTCTGGTATCCCCATGATGTGGATATTGTTATTATCATGTTTCTAAAATGTTTCTTAAGCTTCCATCATTTTTTTCCATTCTTTTTTCTTTTTGCTGCCCTGCCTGGGTGTTTTTTTCTACCTTTTCTTCCAAATCGCTGATTTGATCTCTGCTTCATCTAACCTACTCTTTATTCCTACCAGTGTATTATTTATCTCAGATATTGCATTCTTTTTTTCTGACTGGTCATTTTTTATGCTTTCTGTGTCCTTTTTCATGGTGTTGAGTATCCTTATAATCATTACTCTAAACTCTTTATCTGATAAATTGCTTGCCCCCATTGCATCTAGTTCTTCTGAAGAATCTCTGGTTCTTTCATTTGGGGGTATGTTTCTTTTTCTCATTTTGGCTATTTCTTTGTATTTGCTTCGATGTATTAGGTAGATCTGCAAAAACTCTAGAGTAGGCCTTTGTCAGACACTTCCTATGACTGGCCCTGGCCACCTGTTTGGAGCTATCAGTGATCTATCTCATGTGGCTGCCTTTCCTGGGCCAGTCATGTTGTGATAAAGTGGTTCCTCCTGTCTGTAACTGGTTATAGGGCTTCTCTTCAGCTAGCATTCAGTTGGTTATTCAGGGTGATTTCTCTAAAATTTAGTTGTAATCCCAGATTCGTCCTGGGAGGAGGTTAGTGCAGCTTCAACTAACTCCTCTGCCATCTTTGGTTTACCAGACCCTAATCTGAATTCAGTTCTTAACTGCTGTATCTATTGTATTAGATTCACTGGTTACTGGTTGTTCATAACTCAGGAAAAAGTTCCCTACTTCTTTCCTAAAGGCCATTTTTTACCTACATTTCTCCCAACATATTCTAGCACGAGGATGAGAAAGCAGGAGAAATCAAATGTGGGTAAACCTAGAAGCTTCAACATTGGAGAAGAGATGCAATGAGGTCCTTTAACTCTAGCAAATGTTGACAAGTATGGATTCTAGCTAACTCTGCATATTCAAATAGGAAGGTTCCCACAAGAAAGATAAAATACTTCACAGTCAAAAACAGAACAAAATCTGGCTGCACAAACAATATATGGAAGTTCTTATAACCCATTTGCTGCAAGGCAGTACCTTCTGTAACACCATTTATTTCAGAAGCATCTTCTGAGCTGTTTTTAAACACCTGGCATGGTCACAGTACAAAGGAAAACAAAGACCTCTCAGCTCTAGAAAGAACAACTCAGAGAATGAACAAGGAAATTCCCTGAGTAAACTGTACTATCAGATGACAGTGAGAAGGTTTATGGGAACAATGATGCCTGGCATGGATGTAATTGGGAAAGCTTCTTAATGGAAGCTGGACTAGTAATGAGATCCCAAAATGATGCTACTAAGCAGCCACCAGTTTTCTGGAGACATGACACACACCAGCTGGGTGATTTGAATATTGCCTAATGTATGGAACTAAAAATTCTGAGGATAACTACAAAGAAAATATTGGGTCATCACAAGAACATAAAAGCAGATACCATTTACCATATGCCAGTCACTACGGTAAATGCTTCACATTCATTCTCGCTCAGTGTCCTCATGACTCAAATGTGGTGGGTGCTATTGTTACCTCTAGCTTACAGATTAAGAAGCTGAGATTCAGAGCAGTTAAATGACTTGTTCAAAGTCTCATAGCTAATAAGAGGAGAGGTCAGGTCTTCCTTGTTTCAAACTTGATTTTCTTTTAACCATTATGCTATGAGCTATTTATTTATTTATTTATTTATTTAGGTGTGGAGGGGGATTTGGAGGTAGAAACTTTTCCTGAAATGCATAGCACCTATTTTTTCTTTTAAACACATTGTGAAACAGACTTTTAAGGCAAAAAGAAAAAAGAAAAAAGAAAAAGCATTACTGAAAATACAGAGGGCTTCTTGATAAAATATTCACCAGAAATTTAAAAATCACTTTTATGTTCCCACATATCACAGTCTAAACAGTTATAAAGCCAAAAATTTCAAAACTACAAGCTCATATATGTAGTCATGTGGAAGGTTAGACATACCTCTTAGGAATGGAAAGAATAGCAAGAAGAAACCAAATGTATAAATGATTTGAACATGATTAATAAATTTGACCTCATGTGTATATATAGATCAATAATTAAAATGCTGAACTTTTCAAGTTCATATTAAACACTTATAACAACTGAACATATACTGGACTTCAGCAAGTCTCAACAAATGTCTAAGGATTAAAATATTCACATTCAGTATGTTTTCTCACCATAATACAATTAGGCTAGAATTAATGAAAAAAAATAATAACTAGAAAATCAGCATATGTTTGGAAATTAAGAACAACTTATAAATAGCAATCATAAAGAAAGCTAGAAAATCACTGAAAATAATAAAATATTATGTAGCAAAACTAATAAAAGTATTACTTACAGGGAACTATATAGCCCTGTGAACAGGTAGTTGAAAAGAAAAAGGACTGAAAATTAATGTTAAGCATCCATATCAAGAAGTTAAGAAAATTATAAATAAAATGAAAAGGCAACCTACAAAGTGGGAAAAAACATTTGCAAATCATATATCTGATAAAGGGTTAATATCCAAAACACATTTTAAAAATCATACAACTCAGCAAAAATAGTAATTTGCTTAAAATGTGTATGGGATCTGAATAGACATCTTTCCAAAGAAAACATACAGATGTCCAAAAGGTACATGAAAAGGTGCTCAACATCATTACTCTTCATGGAAATGCAACTCAAAACAATGAGGTATCACCTCACACCTGTTAGAATGGCGGTTTTCACAAAGGCAAGAAATAACAAGCATCGGTGAGGGCTTAGAGAAAAGGAAAGGCTTATGCACTGCTGGTGGGAACGAAAATTGGTGCAGGCACTATAGAAAACAGTATGGAAATTCCTCAAAAAATTAAAAATAGAACCACCATATGATCCAGCAGTTCTGTTGAGGATTTATCCAAAGAAAACAATCACACAAACGCACAGGCATCTGCATCCCCATGTTCACTGCAGCATTATTTACAGTAGCCAAGATATGGAAACAACTTCCATGTCCATCAATGAATGATGGACAAAGGAGACATGGTATAGTATTCATTGAATAATATACATTAGAACATTATTCAGACATAAAAGGAAGGAAATCCTGCCATCTACTACAACATGGATGAATCTTGGGGGCATTATGTTAAGTGAAATAGGTAAGACAGAGAGACAAATACCATCAGATCTCACTTATATGTGGAATATTTTAAAAACTGAACTCATAGAAAGATAGAACATAGGTTTGTAGTTGTCAGAGGCAGGGGGGTGAGGGATGGCAGAAACAGACGAGGTGGTCAAAAGGTACAAACTTCGGGTAATAAGTTATAGCGATGTAATGTACAGCATGGTGACTATAGTTAATAATACTGTACGATATATTTGAAAGTTGCTCAGAGAGTAGATCTTAAAAAAGTTCTCATCACAAGAAAAAAAATATGTAACTATGTCAAGTGATGGCTATTAACTAAATTTATTGCGGTTACTTTATGATACATATATAATATATCAAATAATTGTATATCTTAAACAAAGACAATGTTGTATGTCGATTATATCTCAATAAAACTGGTGGAGGGAGAATGAATATTCAAAGTACATCACCACAAAAGAATACCAAGTATTGGGCTAAGAGTCAGGAAGCAGAGACATTAATAATAGCTCTCTTACTCTGTCATCTGCTGCATGTCACTTCAGTTCTCTGGAGTCCAGTTGTCTTAACTCTAGAGTGGGGTGAGTTTGCACCAGGTGACTCCTAAGTCATAGCGGTGAAGTTGTCCTATCTAACCTCCACCTAGTTAACCAGCTGGATTCACGGATAAGCTCCTTTCTGTATGGCTGATCCCCAGGGCAGGCCACATTCTTCCCACTGTTGGGTTATCCTGAGGTTATGAATACTGTTTTCCAAGATTCAGTAGCATTTTAAAAACCTGTTGTGCTTGTTATTATTGCAGTGTATTTTATTTAATTTTATGTAGATATTTAAACACAGGAATAAAAACTGTTGTTTCCATAAGAATTAGGATGAGTGTTGTTTAAAAATTATTTCATAGGAAGTTGCTTTAAAAATATGATGTTGATAACTATAGAACATTAAGGGGAAAAAATAAAATTTCAGATGATTCTGCTCTCAGATTGTGTCAGAGGCACCTTTAAATTTGCATCTCTCTTTAAATCAACTAAATCTGGACAATGAAGATGATACGTTTTGGATGTTATTTATGCAAGAAAATGATGTGGGACTATAACTGGTAGACTTTCACTAAAAACAAAAAATCCTGGAATTTGTATCAAACTGTAAGTGAATTTAGATGCCTTCAATTAACATGACATATTATAGGTACATATGCATTGGGTTTTCTTTGTTTTTTTAAAAATAAATTCCATGCTTCAACCAAACATTTTGATTAAACTATCAGTCGTGATTTTTGTTAGCTAACCAGGCTTCTTTTGTAATTTCATGACTGGGAATATGTTTATGCAAAATAAAAAGTGTTTGTTCAGTAGGTTTATTAAGACACACAGCTTCAAATAAAATCTATTTCTCAGCATTCCGAAATAATTCAAATGTTGACTCTTCAACCCTTGTTTCTGTGCTTCTTGTCACATTACCTGGCTTGTCAGAAGAACATGTCCATCTGAGATAAATGACACCACAACAGGGACAAAGCATTTGAAATGCCCAAACAGATGGAGCAAAAAGGAAAAGGGACTCATGGACATGGACAACAGTGTGGTGATTGCTAGGGGGAGGGGGATATAAGGGGACTAAATGGTAGTGGAAAATATATGTATAATAAAGATTTTGGAAATTTTAAAAATGAAATGCCCAAGCAAATGAATAAAAGAACCATTTCACCTTTGGGTCCTCTCCAGATATCTGTGACCATGCCAGCCTCATTGTTCTACACAGTAACCCTCGCTACTACTGTTAGCTTCAGTACCATCAGGCTACATCAGAAATTTAGTAGAAAGAGCTTTACACTCTAAATGAGGAGACATACGTCCTCAACATAAAAATATTTGCAAGTGATCTTCTCAGGAAACTCTCTTAGTTCCCCCATGCTACCTTCTTGTTTCAAAGCAATGGAGACAAAGGAGAGCTACAAAAAGTTGTTCAGAAATTATATCCAGAGGTATTTAAAAATGTATCTGGTCTTAACACATTTTAATACAGATGAACTGACCAAATTTGTAACCATGTTTAATGTAGAAATAAATAGAGAGGGATGAAAGATGGCATTCGAATCAGCGTTATCTAGGTGAAGGCTGGCTCACTCTCATCCATGCCCAGGGGCGATCAGTCCCCAAAATACTGACTCATACCAACTGAAACATACAGAAGATCTGAGGAAGGCATCAGGCTGGCAGTAGATTAATTTAAAGTGAGAAATAGAATTGTCACACAGACAAGAATTATTCAGGTTGGCATTACAATCTTCTTTTCTCCCTGTAGTCAGGGAAAACCAAATGGTAATAAGAAGTCACTCATTACCATGAGAAATCACTGTGAAAGACTCAGAAATATTTAAAATCTGTATATTTTCTGCATTCTCCCTTTACATGGGCAGACCCTCACTGGAACCAGAAAATTGCTGAGGACATGGAATCAGAAAAAAGGAAGTAAGATGAAGCTCATGTTTTAACATCAGGCTCAAAACACCCTCTTGCCTTTGGGACAGGAATATAGGAAATCTGATTGTAAATTCTCCTGTTCCCTGGGAGAGAGCTGGTATGGGATAACAGAAAGCTGGCGTGGGTTCCTTGGCGATTTTCTTTTTTCTGTGTTATTGCTTCCCGCAGCTGACCATGCTCTCTGCTTTGGAAGCACTATTTCTTTAATTATGTTAATACATTGATACATGCATACAAGAGTGTATCTTGCAAGCCTTGACACCGGTCGCCTCTTCTAGGTGACTACACATCTCTCCCCAGCTGCATCTGCCTCGACTTAGCAGCGTGGCTCTATGTCCCTCACTTCCTCATTCCAGGAGAGGCACTAGAGCCCCCGAACCCAGCCACCCCGACATTCTCTGTGGAAGACACAAACCTGTCTGAAATACAGGTTCAACACTGATTTCTGATTTGTTTTCGATGGTCCTAAAACTTTACTAATCGTGTCAGTGTCCCTTCTAAATAAATAAAACTGATTGTTTTGAAACAAACCAACCAAAAAATTCCTTAAATTTATCAAACAAAAATACGGTTTTCCCATACATCAAAAATGGCTGTTTTGTCAACACATTTTGTTCCCAAACACTTTCTACTGGGCATTGTTCAATATTCACGTTTTGAAATAATTTAAATAACATTTTGGACCTATAGATTGACTGTAACTCAGGTGCTTTATTATCCCCTCCTCATCTTCAGTCATCATAAAATGAAATTCCATTCAAACCGAACTAATAATGAGCCATGTAGAATTAATTACTGAAAAATTACGTGGGGTCCTATTAAGATGGCAGATTAAATGTCCTGACTGAATTTTTATTCTTGGTACCTAACAGAATGAGAAAAAAATGGTAATCATATAACCATATATTAATATATTAATATATCATATAATAATATATTAATATATAAATATAAAGCAAAAAATATTTCATGACAGCAACCAACTATGAAAAGGGTCAGAATCTAACTCAACAAGCTTCAGCACAGAACATTTTTAGAACAAAGAGAAGAGGCTCCACACAAACACAGTTTTGAACAATCTCTCATACTTTCCGCCAAGAATTTAAACTATTAACAAAATAGAGAATTCTCACTAGTACCCCCAGATCTGGAGAGAAACAAAATAATAGTTAAAATCAACTTTTCCCTCTCCTGACAAAAACCATTCCTAGGGGAAAAAAATGTATGAAATGCAGAAATAAATGACAGGGCCGACCTGAGCCAAAGTGAGTTACCCAGGGCCACATACACCATTAGAAAGGTGTTAAACACACCTCCGATGATATGCAGCGAACCTGCTAGAGAACACATAACGAAACCTCAGGTAGTCTAACAAACACAGCTCACCTTTTCTAAATTACTTTTATTGGGGGGACATCGGTTAACAGGGATATATAGGTTTCAAGTACACAATTCTATGACACATGTTCTGTATATTGTATTGTGGGCCCACCACCCAAAGTCAAATCATCTTCTGTCACCGTATGCTTGGCCCCCTTTACCCTCTACTACCCCCGCCTCACAGCTTAACTCCTAAGGAGGTCTGTCTTTAACTCACCCCCAACGGAAGCCAAAGATCCTACCATTTTCTCACATTACAGAAAAATAGAAACTCAGTCCCATGCTGTAGCTTCAAGGAAAAACAAACGGGTTTGGGATGTTGTGAGAAGAAAGTTTCAAAGTCATCTGAATGATATCAAAGCAAACAGAAAATCTAGGCAAAGCTTCCCAAACATGAGCAAGATGTAACACAGGCAAATAAAATTAAGCCAGGATGGAAACTGTGCACACAAATATAGCCAAACAAACCAAAAAAAGTACATTGTACCATAAAGCAACTAAATAAAAATTTTTAAATCAAGAATTCAAAATAATAGATTGAGGTGAAAAGACGGATTGTAGCTTAAACCTAATTGAAAACTGAAGCAACATTATTTTTAAATTAACGCAAAAATTAGAAAAGAAACAAAATAAGTACGTCTGAAAATTCGTTACTACAATAGGAATGGTTAGAGATAAATACAGCAAGTGCAGAAGAAAAGGTAAATATAAAGAAATTAATGAAAAGCCAATAGATATGAAAGACATAGAAAGAAACTGACATAAAAACAATCAGAAGTATAGAAGCTCAGAAGTAATTTCTGAAACACAACCCTTCTCCTCCAATGAAACACAGGTGTGTTCAAAAGTATACTCTAAAGCAAAGAACTGGAATGAAAAACAAGCTACAGAATCATGTTCTGGGCATATGTGACACAAAAAGTTCAAACTGAGACAAATCCTAGTTACACTACTGAACTTCAGGGATTAAAAATAAATAAAAGAGCTCTGGCTGGTGTGGCTCAGTGGGTTGAATGCCAACCTGAGAACCAAAGGGTCAGCAGTTCAATTTCCAGTCAGGGCACATGCCTGGGTTACAGGTGAGGTCCCCAGTTGGGGGTGTGCAAGAGGCAACCACACATTGATGCTTCTCTTCCTCTCTTTCTCCCTCCCTTCCCCTCTCTCTAAAAATAAATAAATAAACTTTTTTAAAATAAATAAATAAAAGAATTATTCAGCATTCAAATACTGAAACCAAAATCACCTAATAAAGGAAGGAAAAATCCAGTTAGTTTCAAACTTCAATGCCAGAAGACACTGAAACAATGTCTACAATGTTCTGATGGAAAGAACGTATAACTTAGAAACACCCAACCAGTACCTCATCTGGGTATAAAGGGAAGGTATTTTGACATATGAAAGAGCTCAAGGAACACACAAGCAGCAGCTTCTTAAAAAATTCTTATCTCTGACTGGTGTAGCTCAGTTGGTTTGGCATTGTCCCACAAAGTGAAAGGTTGCCAGTTCAAGTCCCAGCCAGGACACATGTTTGGGTTTTGGGTTTAGTTCCCAGTCGAGGCCTGTATGGGAAGCAGCCAACTGATGTTTTTCTCCCTCTTTTTCTCCCTCCCTTCCCCTGGCCCTGAAAAATAAATAAATAAATAAATAAAATCTTTTTTAAATGTTATGATCATGAAATCCAAACAATTAAGAGATGTAGCAAAATAATTAATTCAAGAATAAAGAAGTTATGTTAACAAGGTCAAATGGTGAAAGGATCCAAGATGGCAGTGGAGTAGGTGGGCGTTACACTCTTCTCCTCCCAGGACCAAACTGGAATAACTGCTCAGATATAGAGCAATCATCCTGAATAACCAACTGAAGACTAGCTGAAGAGAAGTCCTATAACCAAGGATTTACAGAAGAAGGCACATTGAGATTGGTGGGAAGGGTGGAGATGCGAAACGGGCAGCTGCTGAGGTTCCAGAGGGTATCTCAGCTACAAAGCTTCCGCCTGAGAAGTGTGGAGTCTCATCCCCAAACCAGGCTCCCCATCCCAGAGCAGAAGAGCTGGGAAGAGGTGCCCACATAACATCCAGCTGTGAAAAATGCAGGGATTTTACACACCAGGGAGAGAGAGTAGTCTACTAGAAACACACGTGCACTCTTAAAGGACCGACGCACAAGATCTCATTTACAGTCACTCACCCTGGGCTCCGGTGAAGGGAGGGAGGAACGGAGTCATGTGAGGAGAAACTGGGGTTTGCGGCTCTGGGGAGAGACCGAAGGGACAGCCACCAGGGCTCCTGTGCTGAGTCCCTCTCCCACACTGCAGACACCATCTCTCTCTCTTTTTAAAAAGATTGTATTTACTTATTTTTAGAGAAGGGAAAAGAGGGAGGGAAACATCAATGTGTGGTTGCCTCTCAGGCGCCCCCAACTGGGGACCTGCTCGCAACCCAGGCATGTGTCCTGACTGGAAGTCAAACTGGAGACCCTTTGGTTTGCAGGTCAGCACTCAATCCACTGAGCCACACTAGCCAGGGCAGACACCATCTCTCGAGTGGAGCACTCCCCTCTATACAGCATCAGCCTGGGGGAATGCATTAGCCACACCCTCTAGTCCCCCTGTCACCCCACCCTGCTGAGCTTGCGCCCCACTAAATAGTCAGCTGCCTGGGCTGGAGTGTAGAGTTCTAGGCAGTCTCGGGGGGTGTCAGTGATTGACAGGTACAGCTTTGGGGCAGGGGTCATTTCTCCCTCCTCCCCGTGAACATGACTGGTGCCTTCCCCTCATGAGAGATCTGCTAGACCACCCTCTGGGCTTCAGGTGGCCCCAGACTCCCAACTCCTGGTGGCTCCACCCTGCTGATGTCTGAGCAGAATCTTGGACAGACTGAGTTGTGTTGTTCTGGGGTAGGAGCGACTTCCCCCACCTTCCACTAAGCCTGACTGACATCTCCTCCTCATGGGAGATCCACAGGCTTCATCCTCCCAACTCCTGGTAGCCCCATCCAGCTGAGACTAGGCTCTGGGCAGAATCTTGGACACACCGAGTTGTGTGGCTCTAGGATAGGGGCCATTTTTTCCCTCAAGTGTACAACCGGTGCAGAATCCCCACTTCTGCACAGCCAAACCTTAGTCTGTTTGGGCCTGATTAACTCTACTGGCCTCACCATGATAACTCCCTGAGACCACACAACACCACAAAAGTGTGCGAGCACCCAGCAGGTGACAGCTAGACTTGGTATACCCTAAGAATTTTCTGAGTGGCCTCAGACCCAACATTGGCACTGAGTTTGAACCATTATAGATCTGGTGAACATCACTTGCCTCTACCTGGTAACTCACTGAGAATCTACCTCATGCAACTCTAGTACCACCAGAGGCTCTTTCAGTGACTTAACTTAAAAGGTAGACAGCAGGTGGAGGCAGGCAGAAGTGAGTCTTGGGGCACCTGGGACTTTTGCTGACCTGCTTCTGGGCCAGGTGCTGGTAAAAGCCAGGCTTGGTGTTCAGTTTGGTCCATTCTGCACACACCAATGCTCAGCAAGGTAGCCACAAACTGTGGATTGCTTCGTTGCTCCAAATAGGCTGCCCAGGGCCAGTCACAGGCAGTGACTGAAACTGGACTGCACGGAGTTCCTCCCAAGAGTCCCCAGAACCAACACGCTCAGTGGCCAGCTTCAGACAACAACAGAACAGAACTGAATTAGTTTCACAAGTAGCATAACCAAAGGGAGGTCTCAGTATGAACCAGACTCTGTTGAGGCAAATTCTGCTTTGTGTTCAGCACCTGCACAGCAGCTCATATACTCTAGTCAGGGTTGATCCTCACAGTCAACCAGTCTGAGTGTTGACCCTGTGCATTAACAGACCAATAGCAGTCAACACTCAGTTACATCAGGAGGACCCACATAATCTACACAAGGAACACACCTGGGAGCACCGGGCTCAGGTGATCAAGAAAATTTCATCACTGGATCCCACAGGACACCTACTACATAATGACCCCCTACTGAGACTGGGAATCATAGCAGATCAACCTAATACATAGAAACAAACACAAAGAGGCAGTCACAATGGGGAGACAAAAAAAATGCCCCAAATGAAAGAACAGGAGAAATCTCCAGGAGAGCTAAATGAAATGGAAGCAAGCAACTTATTAGACATAGAGTTCAAAAAAATGGTTACAAGGATGCTCAAGGAATTTAGTGATAACTACAGCAGCATGAAAAAAGACATAGAAGCCATAAAAAAGAACCAGTCAGAAATACAGAATATAATATCTGCAGTAAAGAATACACTAGAATGAACATTAGTTTAGAATATGAAGCAGAGAATCAAATCAACAATTTGGAAGATAAAGTAGTAGAAAATACCCAATGAGAGCAGAAAAAAGAAAGTATGAAAAATGAGGATAGCTTAGCAAATCTATGGGACAACATGAAGCATAATAGCATTTACATGGTAGGGGCACCAGAAGGAGAAGATTGTGAGCAAGGGATCAAGAACATATTTGAAGAAATAATGACTGAAAGCTTCCCTAACCTGGTGAAGAAAAAAGACACACAATCCCAGGAAGAGCAAAGAATCCTAAACAAGATGAACCTAAAGAGGCCCACACCAAGACACATCATAATTAAAATGGCAAAGGTTAACTTATGGTCAAGAAGGTGGTGTAGGTAAATGCAGTGCTCAAATCCTTCCACAGCACACCAATAATCCAACTAAACTGCAGAAAAACCATCATTCAGCACTGCCTGAAATCTAGTTGAATGGAAGGTCCACAGCTAGGGATTTAAAGAAGAAGCCACATCAAGACTAGTAGGGAGGGTAGAGATGCAGAGCAGACTGGTTTCCCACCCACACATGGCAGATAAAAATTGGGAGGGGTATCTTCATTGGGGAGGTGCCCCCCTGAGAAGCAAGGAGTCCAAGTCCCACACCAGACCCTCCAGCCACGGTTCCACAGCTTGAAAGAGAAGTCTCCATAACTACTGGCTGTAAAAGCCAGCAGGGATTGTGTGTGACTGAGACAGAGTGCTTCTGGAGTCCCAGGCAGTTCCTTTTAAAGGGCCTGTGTACAAATTTACTCAGACTCACTCCCTCTGAGCTCCACAGTTCAGACAGCAGCTTGAAAGAACCAGAGACATATAGGAAGGAAATGAATTGTCTGGTATCAGTGCAAGAGCTGTGGGGACAGCGGCATCTTTCTGCCAGAGAAAAGTGCTGGCAGAGGCCATTGTTCCTTTTCTGATACCACATCCCTATATACACAGAACCAGCAGACAAGCACCATATCTGAGTCTCTATCAACCTGGCTCACACAATTTGCTCTATCCTGGTGATTCCCTGAGAGGCTGCCCCACCCAACTTGTGAGCTGACCCAAGCCACTTCCAATGGCTTTTTTCATACAAATGGTCTGTCTTGGCTCATGCTTCAGGCTTTGCTAAAAATCTCTCAAACCAGGAGTATCTGGCCTCACCATGCCCCATACCTCTTGATAACTGGGCCCAGGTTTAGCTCAAGCAGCAACTGGTCTTCATTCTCAGATTATCCACTCTTGGGCACCTTTGGGCCCAGCACAAGTAGCGGTCATCTGCAGATCACTTTGTAGCTCATGCCTGTGGCCCTGGGCAGAATACATGCAGTGGCTGGCCTTCGACTGCACATCTGGGAGGCCCTGGAGCCAGCACACCCAGGGAACAACTTCAGACCACATCGAAATACAACCCTATCATCTCCACAAGCAACATACTCAAGGGGTAGACTCGACAGGCACCAGAGCCCTGCTTAAGTAAGACCCATTCTGTAGTGTGGGTCCCTGCACAGCTGATTCTCCACAGTGGTCACAGCCAGTCCTTGCAGCCAATGCATCTGGGGGTAAATCCTTTCCATTGACATGCCAACAGCAATCAAGTTGCAACTACAACAGGAGGATGCACACAAACCGCAAGGTGGCGGTGCACTTGGCGTGTCCAGCTCAGATGAGTGAGGAGGCTGTGCCACTGGACCCTCCAGGAGACTACTACATAAGGCCACTCTACCATGCCAGGGAGACATAGCAGCTCTACCTAATACATAGAAATAAACATAGGGAGGCTGCCATAATGAAGAGACAAAAAAATATGTCCCAAATAAAAGAACAGAAAAAACACCTCCAGTAAAAGAACTAAACAAAATAAACACATGTAATATAGTAAATGTGAAGTTAAAAACACTGGTTACAAGGATGCTAAATGAACTTAGTGGAGGAGAAGAACTTAGAACTTCAAAAACATAAAAAAGGACATAGAAATCATAAAAAAAGAATCAGTAAAAATGAAGGATACAGTAACTGAAATGAAGAATAATTTTCAGGTAATCAACAATAGAGCCCATAAAGCTGAGAATCAAAATAGTGACTTGGAATATAAGGAAGCAAAAAATACTCAATAGGAATAGTAAAAAGAATCCTCCCAAAAATGAAGATAGTATAGTGAGCATCTGGGAGGAGAAGAGAACAAGAAATTGAAAAACTTTTTTTTTTTTAAATGTTGGAAAACTTCCCTAACCTTGTGAAGAAAAATGACACACAAGCCCAGGAAGCACAGAGTCCCAAACAAGATAAACCCAAACAGGTCCACATCAAGACACATAATAATTAAAATGCCAAAGGTGAAAGACAAAGAGAGAATCTTGAAAGCAGCAAGGGAAAGCAGTTAGTTAGCTACAAGGGAGCTCCCATAAGACTGTGAGCTGATTTCTCAACAGAGATTTTGCAGGCCAGAAGGGAGTGGTAAGAACGATTCAAAGGGATAAAAAGTAAAGATCTACAACCAAGATTACTCTACCCAACAAAGGTTTCATTTAGAAGGACATATAAAGAGCTTTCCTGGCACAAAAAAGCTAAAGGAGTTCATCACCATGATGCCATTATTATATGAAATGTTAAAAGGATCTTCTAGAAGAAGAAGTAAAAGAAGGAGAAGGAGAAGGAGAAGAAGGAGAAGGAGAAGAGGAAGAGGAAGAAGAAGAAGAGGAAGAAGAAGAAGAGGAAGAAGGAGAAGCACAACAATAACAAAAAAAAAGAGGAAGAGGAAGAAAGAGGAGGGGGGTGGAAAGATAAAAATTTAAACAATAAAATGGCAATAAACATATATTTATAAATAACTGAATATAAAAGACAAAATAAACAAGCAGAAAAGAAACAGAAAAAAAAAGTCAAATTTCAAAAGACACAGGGTAGCTGAATGAATAAGAAACCAAGGCCCATATATATGCTATCTTCTGCAGACACACTGTAGGACAAAGCTACACAAGAATAAAAATGAAGGGATGGAAAAAGATATTTCATGTAAATGAAAAGGAGAAAAAAGATGGGGTAGCAATACATATATTTGACAAAATAGACTATAAAACAAAGGCTGTGCCCTGGCTGGTGTAGCTGAGTGGACTGAGCACTGGCCTATGAACCGAAAAGTCATCAGTTTGATTCCCAGTCAGGGCACATGCCTGGGTTGCAAGCCAGGTCCCTAGTTGGGGACATGTGAGTGGCAACCAATCTTTGAATCTCTTGCACATTCATGTTTCTCTCCCTCTCTTTCTTCCACCCTTCCCCTCTCTCTAAAAATAAATAAAATCTTAAAAAGAAAAACAAAGGCTCTACTAAGAGACAAAGAAGTACACTACATAATGTTAAAGGGAACAAAAAGATACAATCCTAATAAGCTTGTATGCACCCAACATAGGAGCACCTAAATATGTAAATCAAATCTTGATGGACTCAAATCTTGATGGACGTAAATCTTGATGGAGAGGTTGAGGGTAATACAGTCGTAGCAATAGGTTTAAGACCTATTGACATCAATGGTTAGATCTTCCAGACAGAAAGAAGCAAGAAAATAGCTACCTTATGTGACAAAATACATCATATAAATTTAATTGATATCTTTAGATCATTTCACCTCAAAGCAGCAGAATATACATTTTTTTCAAGTGCACATGGAACATTTTCTAGGATAGATCACATATAAGGACACAAAAAAGTCTCAATAAATTTAAGAAGATTGAAATCATATAAAGCATCTTCTCTAACCATAATGGTATGGAACTGGAAATTGAGCACAAGAAAAAAACTGAAAAACACACAAAGACACAGAGGCTAGATAACATACTACTGAACAAGAAATGGGTTAAGAATGAGATCAAGGAAGAAATCAAAAGATACCTTGAAACAAATGAAAATGATAACACAAGAACCCAAAATCAGTGGGACATGGCAAGAGCCATCCTAAGAGGGAAATTCACAGCAGTCCAGGCTTACCTCAAGAAACAAGAAAAATCTCAAATAAACAATCTAACTTTACAATCAAAGGAACTAGAAAAAGAACAACAAACAAAGCCCAAAGTGAGAAGAAAGGAACTGGTAAAGATCTGAGAAATCAGTTGCATTTCTAACACCAATAATGAACTATCGTAAAAGATAACTAAAAAAAAAATTCCATTTACAATTATATCAGAAAAAAATAAAATACCTAGGAATAAATTTAACCAAGGATGTAAAAAACCTGTACTCAGAAAATTATAAAACACTGAAGTGAGAATTGGAAGAAGATACAAATAAGTAGAAGCACATAGTGTTCATGGATAGAAAGAGTAAACATCACTAAAATGTCCATACTACCCAAAGCAATCTAAATTCAACACAATTCCTATCAAGATGCCGATGGTGTATTTCACAGAACTAAAACAAATATTCCAAAAATTTATATGGAACCACAAAAGACCCCAAAGAGCCTCACCAATCTTGAGAAAGAAGGACAAAGTTGGTGGAATTATGCTACCTAATATCAAACTATACTACAAGGCCATAGTCATGAAAACAGCATGGTACTAGCATTAAAAAAACAGACACATAGGTCAGTGGAACAGAATAAAGAGCCAGAAATAAACCCACACCTTCATGGTCAATTAATATTTGACAAAGGAGGCAAGAACTTACAGTGTGATAAAGACAGTCTACTCAATAAATGGTGTTGGGAAAACTGGACAGGTACTTACCAAAAAATTAAACTATACCACCTTCTTACACCATATACAAGAATAAATTCAAAATGGATTAAAGACTTAAATGTTAGACTCAAAATCATAAAAAAATCATAGAAGAAAACATGGGCAGTAACATGTTTGACATTTCTCATAGCAATATTTTTTCTGATATATCTCCTCAGGCAAGGAAAACAAAAGAAAAAATAAACAAATGGTACTACATCAAACTAGAAAGTTTTTGAACAGCAAAGGAAACCATTAACAAAATGAAATGACAACCCTCTGAATGGGAGAACACATTAGCCAATAACACATCTGATAAGGGATTAATATCCAAAATTTATAAAAAAAACTTATAAAGCTCAACACACACACACACACACACACACACACACACACACAAACTTATTTAAATGATCCGAATCCAATTTAAAAATGGTCAAAAGACCTAAGTAATCACTTCTCCAGTAAGGACATACAGATGGCCAATAGACATATGAAAAGACACTCAACATCACTAATCATCAGAGAGATACAAATTAAAACCACAATGAGATACCACTTCACACCATTCAGAATGACCATCATTAATAAATCAACAAACAAGTGCTAGTAAGGATGCAGAGAAAAGGGAACCCAAGTGTACTGTTGGTGGGAATGCAGGCTGGTGCAGCCACTGTGGAAAGAAGTAGGAGATACCTCAAAAACTTAAAAATGGAACTGTCTTATGACCCAGTGATTCCACTTCTGGAATATATGTGCAGAAACCCGAAGGACTAATTTGAAATACATGCACCCTTATGTTCATTGCAGCATTATTTACAATAGCTTAGATTTTGAAGCAGCCCAAGTGCCCATCAGTAGATGAGTGGATGAAAAAGCTGTGGTACATTTACATAATGGAATACTACTCTCCCAAAATAGGAAATGTTATCTTTTGCAACAGCATGGATGGACCTAGAGAGGATTATGCTAAGTGAAATAAGCTAGTCAGAAAAAAACAAGTACCATAGGATTTCACATATATGTAGAATCTAATGAACAAAATAAACTAACAAATGAAACAGAAACAGACTCATAGATACAGAAAACAGACTGAGAGTTGTCAGAGGGGAGTGGGGTTGGGAGGCTGGGTAAAAAAGGTGAAGGGGTTAAGCAAAAAAAGAACAAAAATGCCCCCAAAAAACCCATAGACATAGACAACAGCATGATGATTAGCAGAAGGGAAGGGTGATGGGGAACGAAGAAGAGAATAAAGGGGTAATGGAAGGAGACTTGCCTTGGGGTAGTGAACACACAATATAATATATGGATGATATATTATAGAATTTTATATCTGAAATCTATACAATTTGATGAGCCAATGTCACCCTAACAAATTCAGTAAAAATAATTAAATGTCAAATGGTGAACATCGACTTCATTTCAATGTTGATTTAGTACCATTATAGAAATTATTGGTAATGAAAATAGTGTAAGTGTTATAAACCTATATGATAAAAAATAATATAGCATAACTAGCAAAAGTTGAGAGATACAGGAGAAGAGATGAAGAGGGGGCGAGACCTCTCTTCATTCATATGTCCTCTCATTTTAAAGATAGTTGTCTATAATGGAATCCTAGTTAAAAAAAATTTATGACTCCACACAACTAAATGTTTGCCTTAATCATTTTTAAACATTGGTAGGATCTATCAGAATAGCATCTCTTGTGGTGGAAAAATGTTTATTCAAACTTCAGTTTCTTTAGTTTTACTTGTTCCCCTTCCCTTCGCTGGAGAAAAGGAGGCCTAAGTCTTGCTTCCCCTTGAAGTGAGCCCATCGGTGCTCTTTTCCACA
Source organism: Mormoops blainvillei (assembly GCA_004026545.1). NCBI lineage: Eukaryota > Metazoa > Chordata > Mammalia > Chiroptera > Mormoopidae > Mormoops > Mormoops blainvillei. The sequence goes on along the minus strand of PVJD01000618.1, from coordinate 38,117 downwards.
AGGCCAGCCCACAGAGGAGTCCTCTCTTCAGCTAAGATATTTTCTCCCAAGATAACCTTCCCCTTGGGGGAATCCCAGTGGCCCTGGAAGTCTCTAGTCATATATTATGATCTTTAATGACTAGAGATGTTTATTGGACTACAAAATAAATCAATAAATACAATGCCTCTTGGCTATAAAAAATAACTAAGAAAATCCTAACCCTCCTTGATTATTTTTTGCACTGATAATTCAATATTAAAATGTTATAACAGCTGTTCTAGAGTCATTGAGTATCTCACAGGATGAAAGGCTCTTTCTTGCCTTCTTGCCTTCAGACAAACTCGGCATCACTGCCCCTATTTTACAAAGTGTTAAGGTACAAAGATGAAGAAATCCGCCCAAGGCAGAGAAAGGCAGGAAAGGTGACGAACAGATACAAGCAGAGCACTGGTCTTCAGGTTTACTATCAAAAAAAGAAATTCATGCTGACCTATTGGGGATAAAACGCCCCCGGAAGCAGGTCCTATATCTCCCACTGGCTGTTCCGGGAGCTGCACAGTAGAGACATTCTGAGCGTGTGCTTTGGAGTCTGACTTGCATTTTATACTTAGCTGTCTCACTTTCTGGTTTATTGACTTAACTTCAGAAAGCCTCGCTTTCCTCCTCTGTAAAGTAGGGAAAGCAAAGCTGTTAGTTCACCAGGTTGTTGTGAGCATCAAGTGAGATAAAACATGTAAAGCATTTCACAAGGTTCTGGCACATTACAAGTTCTCAACCAATGTTAATTGCAGTACACATCAAAGTAATAACATATTTAACACCCCTCTCAACCCTGATTTTCTGCTACAGCCATGACTTGTTCGTACAGCTCTGAGGTATTTGATGTGTTCAGCTGCCTCTACGTGACCCTCAAGCTACTTAGATGATGAGATCCACGAATTTAAGTGGATAGAAGGGGCATCACCTTCACCCCTGTTTTGATTTGGATTTTACCAACAGAGTAGCCTCTCGAGGCCTGCAGAACAGACCTGCGCATGTCACATTAGCTCTATGCAGTTTCTCAGGGAGACAGAGCATGCCACTCGAAAGACCCTTCCTCTGCATCGACGAACAGGGCAGGGCCCAGGCAAAGCTGAGACACGTGAGACCGAAACAAGCCGGAGGTCTCCTCAGTCCTTCCTTCTCAGGGCGCAGCTTCCCAACCAGCGTGCCGTGGATGGCCGCCAGCTCCGAACGTGAGTTTCCCCCGCCCCGGGATACCACAAATATTGTCATATGTATTAGTACTTTTATGCAGAGTTCACTACCACTGTCCAAGGACTAAGAACTATCAACTATGATTTAGAACCCTAACTGCTAACTCTTCAATTCAAATTCCTTGACTATAAACCATCCCAGCCAGGGACCGTTTGCCTCTCCAACTCAAAAATCTTTAAAACAAACAAACAACAAAAATTGCTACTCTGAATGACCATGACAGTGGTCAGGAAATGGGTCTCCTAATTAGACATGCAGTATCACTTAGCTTCCCCTCGAAGTATACGTTGTGACTCTGACTTATCTGCCAACCCAAAGCGGCACTCAGCTCAAATGTCCCTCGCAAAACTGGCAGAGATGCCCAAAGCCACAGCATTTTGAAAACACGCCTTGAAGAAAAGCAACTTTTCCATCAGATCTGTCACATTTGAATAGCAAAACAAAATACTTTCTCACTTCTAGTAAGTACAGAGAGTCTGACAAGGTAATGACCTCTCCCCGCCTGGCACTAATCTCAAATACAATAATGTCTAAATATGATTTTTATCTTTAGACATTCTGTTATTGAGCAAAAACTGAACTCTTAGATTTACACTTTGAGTTTGCCTCTCTCACTAATCCAGAAATAAAGATGAGTGGGATATGCTGAATGAACCAGACACCTGTACGAAATGCTTTATGACAGATGACGATATATGACAAGAATACAAAAGCCTGGTGATGCTAGGTTTATTTATCGATTGTGAATAAAATTCATGAAGTGTGAAACTGAAAACTGCACTGGAGGGAATCGGGCGGGGAGGCCGTCGGGAAGGGTGTGCACAGCACAGAAGTGGACCAAGAGCTGCCGGATGGAGGCCAGAGTGGACGGGCTGGGGGTGGGATTGGAAGAGGGTGTTCCTCTACTTGTTCTCTTCCTGCTTCCCGCTCCTTGGCACATTAGGCCTATGCAGTGACTGGGAGTGAAGCAAAAATAGGAATTCAGAAGGTTGGGGTTCCAGGACCAGCTCCGCCAGAAACAGCTCTGCCACGAACAAGTTCTGTGACCTTGGGCAAGAACCTGAACCCCCTACCGGGGGACTGGAGGAATCCCCTGATTTTCTTTCTCTGTAAAAGAAGAGGTTTTATTCATTGAACAACCCCATGGAGCACAGTGCAGTCATGTTGATTAATAATGTCAACATGAGCAAAGCGAGGTTGCCATACTTACTGGGCCACGGTAGATATCTGTAGATACCCACAGTACAGGTCCCTCCCATGCAATGATATAAGCAGCCAAAACTTGGTGCTGGATCTTGCATTCCCAACATCCTTTAGGAGTCCAAATTCTACAGTGTAAACTACAAAATCACATTTTCCAAGCACTTGAAGATGCTAACAAAAGTGGGCTAAAAAGCAGTGAAATTTGAGAGGCTTTTTTACTCCCAGGCAAAGGAAGGTCAGGAGGAAAGAATGCAGTCCTGAGAAATCATTTGCATAATGCTGGTTGATTTACATACTGGATGGAGCCAGCGGTTCCAGAAGTACCTTCCCCTGTGTTCTCCCTCACCAAACCACTGCTGAGAAAACTCGAAAACCCACCAAAGTGTTTGGCCCAATGTACATACCATAATCTCACAAAATGAGAGCAGAAGAAATGCCTCTCTTTGTCCCACTTATCTTCCTGCAGACCCCTGAAGCTAGCTCACAGGGAGACCTGAATGACAGAGCTTCCTAAGAGGTGGTTCCCAGAGTCGTGGCAGGTAGTCACTGAAGTACAGAATAATTCTGGTTCCAATTTAGGTTAGCGACAATAACGTCTTGAAGTAGATGTCATTCATCTTCAAGACTTGTTGAGATTTCATTTGAGAAACACACGATCTGTATCATTTTCTAATGCTGCCTAACAAATTGTCACAAACAGATTTTTCCCCTCACGATTTCCATGTATCAGGGGGCCCAGTATGGCTTAGCTGGGTCCTCTGTCCAGGGTCGGTGGTTTTGGCAGAATTCAGTTCCTTGCAGTCATGGGACTGAGGACCTCAGCCCCTACAGGCCACTACCGATTTCTGCCACGTAACTCCCTCTATAACGTGGCAGTTTGCTTTCTCAGGGTCGGCAGAAGCATCTCTCTGACAGCTCCTGTACCTCCAACCTCTAGATGCTCATTTAAGAGTAGTTCACCTGATTGGGTCAGGCCCACTTAGAATAGCTCCCTTTTGATTGAAGTCAACTGATCAGGACTGTAATCACAGCTGTCAAATCTCTTCACCTTTGCCATATAAAGTAACATAGTCATGGGAATAACAGCCCATCACCTTTGCCAAACTCCACTGTTTAGAAGCAAGTTACCAGTTCCATACACACTCCAGGGGAGGGGATTATACACAGGCATGGTCTTTGAGGGTAAGTTTATATGGTTTGTTTACTTATGTTGCTTTTATTCTATAGGATTTTCTACTCTTGATGGACAGTAATCTTCCAGAAACAAGTCTCTCTCCCCCATCAGCCTTGTGCCCAGATTTTATCATTACTCCTCTGAAGTTTGTGAAAAGGAGGTTTTTATCCCCTACTCTAGCAACTCCTTATTCTTTCTACTGCATTTTCTCAGGAAAGAGCAGGAAAGTACAATGTAGTGCTCTCACAATCAACTCAAGATCCCCACAGGTTACATGAAATTCCGCTAGAGAAGGTCACCTCGCACAGGGAGATTTTCTGCTGAAAGCGCACCAAGCAGAAGAACTTTTGGGCCCAGGGGAGACCACAGAGGAGGCTCGGGTAACAAGGCATTGCAAACACAGCGCCAGTCACCGAACTGATACCTCCTCCTGTTTTAAAGTAAAGCCAAGTGCTTATCTCCTCTCCTCTGTGGCTTTATCAAGCCACCTACAGCCCAGACCAGCAAGCTTCTCGACCTTACCCCACACTCTAGCACTGAAGGACTTAATTTCTAAACATAATATTTTCAATAGGAAAGAAGTTTGGGGTTAACAGAAACCACGGTGTTTAAAAACAAACAAACAAAAACACCCACCATTTTTTTTCTGCACTCATTCCTGGCACATTTCCATGCTCCTGCCTCTCTACCACCCCATCTCCCTGGCTCTGCCGGGTCATTTTCTGCATCCCTCCCTGCATTGCTAGATGGGGTTCAGCCATCACTCCAACCCATTACCCAGGCTTTCTGCTACCCCTTCCCTGGGCCTGCCCCCAACACTCGCCTTCATCCACGCTATATTGATCTCCTAAAAGGAGAAGCCCTTTGCGCTAATGAATAAATGGTGCCAAATCTCTCAGCAAGATTGAAGGAGGATACTCTTTAAAGAAAAAGGGAAAAATGGAGGGGTGGAGAGAAACACATCAGAACCACCTAAAGACAACAGGCAAGTCAAGTGAATTTTTATAATATAAAATTAAATTTTCAGACCGAGATGGAATCTACTTTGGGCAGGGAAACATCTAGGCCTAACAATTGCAAATAGAAGGAGGTATTGATTGCACTACAAAGGCCACATTGTAGAAGCAGCAGTTTCCATGGGTTCCAGAGTGCTGTGACTGTCCCACTGTCCCAGCACTAACGTCTCCCTAGCCAAAAATGTAAAAGAAGCCGTTGTCCTTGGCATCACCCAATTTTTAAGAATGAGGGTCAGGTGGGCCTGGGATTGCATCCTAGTTCCGTTACTGACTGTGCGATCTTTATCAGGTCACTCACCTGCTGTGAGCCTCAGTTTCCCCTTTGTAAAACAGAAGCAGTGTATCCGCCTCACAGCTACTGCTGTGGGGGTCACACTAGATACACGGTCTGTGATCAGGTCACACTAGATACACGGTCTGTGATCGGGTTAGCAGGGTGCCTGGCGTGTAACATATGCCCAGTAGCATTGTTGCTGCTGTTATCAAAACTCCCTGGACCAAGGAGCAAGCATTCCAGCATAACTCTGCTAGACCTTACCTTCCTGCCTCACGTAAATGTTGTGACTAGACTAGTTTCTTTAATTTCATTTTAATTTACGGGGGAGGATTTTTTTTTCCCAAATTAAAAAGTTCTGGAACTTACATGTTAAAATAGTCACTTGATGTAGGAGCCACAGAAATACTGCTATGATTGAGCAGGGCATCTGCCCCCAGATCGGAATCTTGTTGGTGGTTTTATTTGGGAATAAAGTTCTGTGTGTGTGTGTGTCAAGCCCAGGGTAGAACTTGGGATTGTTTTTCCTTTTTTCTGTATTTGTACAACTGACCAAGAAGGTCAAGAGAAACAGGAAGTTATAGGAGAAGGCTTCTTGGGACTACAGCGAGCCAGGTTCACTCCATGAGCTCATTTGAAAACCTGAAATACATTAGCTCTGGGAAAGCATAAGGAGACAAGAGGGGCCATTTCTAACGAAAATAAATAAATAAATAACCTTTAAAATCTTTTGAATACGAAAACATCACTGATTTGGTAAGATTTCAAGCCTACAGACAAGTGAGATGCTAAGCACCTTTTCTGTAATAATCTCCGAACCATAAACCAAGTCCAAACCCTTTGGGAAAGCCGTATGTATTAAGTCGGACCCCTTTCTGTGAACACACGTACTAGCCCTTTTTACGAAGCGCTGATATCTGGCAGCGGGTCATGAGCTCTCTTTCCCAGCTAAGGTCAAAATTTTCCAGATCTGAAGCAAACTGTAGAGAGCGCAGATAAGGCTTACTCACATTCTATCCATAGCTTGGTTCCTGATAAGCGGAAGTCCCAGAGCAGGAGTTCTCAGACCTAGTGTGCCTATGAAAAAAGCTGAGATGCTTGGCATCAGGACCCACACATTCGATTTTTACCCATTCAACAAAGATTTATTACACGGCTTATGTGTCTGGCAGTGGGGATACAAAAAAAGTTTATTATCCAGCTGGGAAACGGACAAAAAAATAAGTAAAATACCATTGCAATAGTGCAATGCCGTTAAACTGTCATCATAGAGACGGCTCTCACTTTTTCTTTCAAGATCTTCTAAGAAATCAGGAAGTTAGGCCAAGGAAAGATGAGAACCAGCATTTATTGGACAACCACGACGTGCCAGGCCATTTACATACATTTGCCCACTTAATCCTGAGGCGGGTAATGTTCTCCCATGTCACAGGGGAAGAAACTAAGAGTTTAGCAGGTGCGTTCCCCCTGTGAGTCTGAGGCCTAGGTCTTTCTGCCTCCTAAGCCCATGTTCAGACAAACAGCTTCAGGTCCTCAGTGATAATGACTTCTTTCAAGACTCTACAGCTATGAAATGGCACTAGAGTCTGGGTCAGCTGGATTTCTCAGCCAGTCAGCACATTGTTATAGGGCACGGAGAAACTCCTGAATGAAAAGAATACAGAAATTCATGCAAAGAAACGCTTTGGACAGAGAGATTGTGAAGCGCAAGGCAGCTCCCCTACCACTGGCCTGCAGGGGTTTGGGTGGATACCCCTCGGGTCATGGGAGAACTTGGCCACAAGAGGGCAGAGTGTGCATTGAACAGCCACAACAAAAATCCCATTAGTCCTTTATGAGAAAGAAACCTAATGCTGCATGCTTCATTAACTATTCCAGTGCTGATAAATATTTGCTGTCCTCTGTTCAGACAGGAAGCAGATAAGAGATTTCTGTGCTAAAATATGGCACCTGATTACTGCATCTCAGAACAGAATTTGCGGGAAGAGGCCGATCATCTCCATTCATTTCCAAAATCTTAGAATTATAAAGTTGCATGCAGCTTAACTAATGCTAGGACCTGAAGAGTAAGGCCTCCTACAAAATTTCCTACCAGCATGAAGTATTCAGGGGTGGGCAAAATTAGGTTTACAGTTGTAATACAAAAATATAATACAGTAATTAATAAATTATAATACAAGAATAAACTGTTCTGGGTACTCACAACTGTAAACCTACTTTTGCCAACTTTATATTGTGCAGTTTAAAAAAAAAAAAGAGTAAGTCCGTAATTTTAATGTCATATAACAGCCATATAATAGCTATAGTAATAGCAGTAGCAGGGAGTTGGGAATCAGCTTAGGGTTCAAGTCCTGGCTCTATTACTTACCAACTGCAACCTCAGTCAAGTCACTTAACCTCTATGAACCCCAGTTTCCTCAATTATAAAATAGAACCTACCCAACAGGTTTGTTGTGAGGACTGTATTAATCACTGATGATAAATATTTACATAGTTAACAGTCATTACTACAAAAATGGCTAAGTTGTGATAAATATGTTAACAGTTTTAGGTACACACCAATGCCACAGAGAAAGTAAAGCCTTTCTGGACTTCCAGCCAAGATGGAGGCATAGGTAGATATGCTTTGCTTCTTCACACAACCAAAAGAAGGACAACAACCAATTTAAAACAAAAAACAGCAAGAACTGCCAGAAAATCAAACTGTATGGAAGTCTGACATGGAGTTAAAGAAGAAGCATTTATCCGGACTGCTAGGAGGGGCAGAGAAGGGTAGCGGAGGCAAAGAAGATGGGTGGCAAGGGAGAGGCTGGCGGACCAGGTGGTCCCACATTCACATGCGGATAAACCAAGAGGAACAACTGGGGAGCAAGATAGACTGCACAACCTAGGGGTTCAGTGCAGAGAAATAAAGCCTCAAAACCTGTGGCTATAAAAACCTTTGTGGGTTGTGGTGGTGGGAGAAACTCACACTCTCACAGAAGAGTCTGCTGGAGGGACCCACGGGATCCTAGAACATACCTACACACACACACACACACACACACACACACACACACACACACACACACCCCAACCTGGGAATCACCACCAGAAGGGCTCAATTCACTTGTGGGTTGGGGGGAAGTGACTGAAAGCAAGGAGAGAGCCAAGCAGGTAGCATTGTTCCCTTTCTCCCACATAAAGCACCACAACACAGTAGGTTGACCCACCCTGGTGAATACCTAAGGCTGCAACCCTTACAACATAACAGGTGCACCTAGGTGAAGAAATATGGCCCAAATGAAAGAACAGATCAAAACTCCAGAAAAAGAACTAAGCAATGAGGAGACAGACAACCTATCAGATGCAGAGTTCAAAACAGTGGTAAGTAGGGTGCTCACAGAAATGATTGAGTACAAATGCAAAATAAAGGAAAAAGTGAAGGCTATACAAAGTGAAATAAAGAAAAATACACAGGGAACCAACAGTGAAGGGAAGGAAACCAGAACTCAAATCAAAGGTTTGGAGCAAAAGGTAGAAATAAACACTCAACCGGAACAGAAGAAGAAACAAGAATTCAAAAAAATGGGGAGATGCCCCGGCTGGTCTGGCTCAGCACCAGCCTGTGAATCAAAGGGTTGCCAGTTCAACTCCCAGTCAGGGCACGCATCTGGGTTGCAGGTCAGGTCCCCGGTGGGGGTCATGCAAGAGGCAACCACACATTGAAGTTTCTCTACCTCTCTTTCTCTCCCCCTTCTCCTCTCTCTAAAAATAAGTAAATAAAATCTTTACCAAAAAAATGGGGAGAGGCTTAGGAACCTCCAGGAAAACTTTAAATGTCCCAACATCCAAACCATAGGGGTGCCAAAAGGAGAAGAGGAAGAGCAAGAAATTTAAAACTTATTTGAAAAAATAATAAAGGAAAACTTCCCCAACCTGCTGAAGGAAAAACACTTGCAAGTCCAGGAAGCTCAGAGAATCCCAAAGAAGTTGGACCCAAGGAGGAACACACCAAGACACATCATAATTAAATTTCCCAAGATTAAAGATAAGGAGAGAACCTTAAAGGAGAGAAAAGGAGAGAGTTACCTACAAAGGAGTTCCCATCAGACTGTCAGCTGATTTCTCAAAAGAAACCCTACAGGCAAGATGGGGCTGGAAAAGAAGTAGTCAAAGTTATGAAAAGCAAAGATTTACATCCAAGATTACTCTTTCCAGCAAAACTATCATTTAGAATGGAAGGCCTGATAAAGTGCTTCCCAGGTCAGGAAAAGTTAAAGGAGTTCCTCTTCACCAAGCCCTTATTACATGAAATAGTCAAGGGGCTTATCTAAGAAAAAGAAGATCAAAACTATGAACAGTAAAATGACAACAAACTCACAAGTATCAACAACTGAACCTAAAAAAACAAAAACAAAAACAGACTAAGAAAACAGCTAGAACAGGAACAGAATCACAGCAATGGAGATCACATGGAGGGTTATCGGTGGGAAGGGGGAGGTGGGAGAATGGGGGAAAAGGTACAGGGAATAAGAAGCATAAATGGGAGGTACAAAATAGGGGGAGGTTAAGAATAGTATAGGAGATGGAGAAGCCAAAGAACTTAATATTTACAACCCATGGACATGAACTATGGGGCGGGAGGCAGGATGGGGAATGCCGGAGGGACAGTGTTGCAGGGCGGAGGGGGATAAAGGGAAAAAATAATGGGACAATTGTAATAGCATAATCAATAAAATATACTTAAAAAAAAAGTAAAGCCTTTCTACCAAATGCCTTGCCTTACTGCTGTCTCAAATCCCCACACTATACCCACCATACCCTCTTTCCTATCACAAAGGAAGAAGTTTCCCTCCTCCAATGGAAGGACAGCCCTTAGTCTGCCTCATGAATCTTGGTCTTCCCCCTTTTCTCAGGCCCCTTGTTTCCACATTGAAACATATTCGTCTCTTCTATAGTAAAAGCAAATATTGGTAAACAAAACCAAAATCTTCCCCCATACCTCATATGTCCCTGGAATTCCTCAACCTCTCCTCCTTTGCAGCAAAACTCATAGAGCTTTCTACAGCCCAAGTCCTTGTTTCCTCCTTGTCCTCTTACTTGTCACTCATTCCGGTCACACTGTGCCCCGGGTGCTCCCGCCAGTGCCGTGGGCATGGCCTTCTGACCCCTGAGAGCACTCCAGGCTCCGCACCGGGCTGCTGTTCAGCACCTTGTGCCCCGGGTGATCTGGAAAAACTGGTGTCCCTCAGGTTCAGTAACACCAAACTCTTCCTCGGTGTTCGCCGCTGACTGTGCTTTCCCTACACGGCCTGTAGATGCCGGAACCTTCCAGGCTCTGTCTAAGGCCCTCTTCTTTTCTGATTCTACTCCTTCTTCAGTGCTCTATCCACTCCCAAGGATCCCCACATCCCCAATGTTACAGAGTTATAGGCCCACACACGTTTCCACCCAGGTGTTTCATAGGCACCGCAAGTTCAACATACCCCAGACTGAATTACTTCTCCTCCCACCTCCTGCCACCCACACAAATGAATGTGCTTCTTCAACAGTCTCCGTCATGAAATTTGTGCCCCCACGCAGCAGGTATTTAAGTCAGAAATTAGCAAGCCCTCTCCCACTTTCTTCTCCCTTATCCCTCACAACCAATCAATTGTGAGTCCTGTCCATTCTGCCTACTAGGTGTTTTTTTTAAATCTCCTCCCCTTCTTTCTCCACTGGTCTCATCAACCTAAGCTGCCATCACCTTTTCTCAGCTGTTCTCAGTTCTTGTGTTTACACTACAGCCTGGGGGGTGGAGAGGGGGAAAGGTTTGAAATGCCAGTTTTACCATTTGAAATCCTCTATTGATTATGGTTCTTTTGGGTAAAAGCCAGAACCCTCACAGAAGCTCTCTTTTTCATCTGGCCATTCCCCATCTCTTCAGCCTTGTCTCACAGCACTCTTACCTTTCCTTCTCCCTTCAGCTTCCAAAAGTCCTCTTTCCTCTCATCTCAAAAACAAAAAAACAAAAAACAAAAAATAATAATAATGCAATTGGCTAGCCTATTGTGAATCTATTGTGTGCCAGGCACCATGGAAATTTCACAGCTGCATCGGTCACAGTTCGTGCCCCCCAGGGTTTTCCAGTCATGGCGACAGAGGGGACCAACTAGTATCTATACATATCAATGTGGAGTAAAATGCGTTGCAAAGCATTAAAAATGTACACATGGGGACATTCAGAAGAGGAAGTGAGTGAGATACAGTGTACAGGGAAGGTTTCAGATCTGTGATCTGTGTGGGCCACAATGTACGATGGGGAGCACTGGCTGTTCCCAGGTACATGTGGGAAGACCAGAGGTCTAGAGGATGAGTGAAAGCAGTTAGGTCAGGTCGATCAGGGGGCAATGTATTGAGAAAGAAGTGTGTTCCAATGCTGCAGATACCCAGAACACAGAGGCACTTGAGTTTGACAGCCAAAGGCCATTTTGAACCTTTAACTAAGTAGTTTCTGTAGCAGGCTATCTGTAGAAGCCCGATCACAAAGGGAAAAGCCGCTGGTGTGAAAGTGAAGGCTGGCTCTAATATTCTATGCAAGAAGGTTGGTAATAATAGAAGAAAGAAGCTTGAAAATTTGGTATAACTTATCATAGCTAGGATGAGGCAGGCAAAATCCCAACTGGGGTTATATCAAACCAGCATTTGATACCTCAGACTGCAGTGAGTTGGTGGGAACCCCAGAAAAAAAGAGACATAAAAAAAGAGGAGTGTTGACTGACATCTTAGGCTCACCTGGGGAGCCCTGGCCCAGCCCCTGGGAGCAGCCTGGGGGAGCAACAAGAGGAAGGGACAGCGAACCCCTCTCTCAGCACCAGCTGTAAAAAGTGCAGAACAACAGAATCTCATTGTAAAATTTAAGCAGATCAGACACTATAAAATACTTTGTAATGCGCCATTGAGGCGACCAAATAAGAGGCCTGAATAAATTTATATTCCAATTGCTAAACATTACAGTCAATTTAAAAACCCACAAAAGTTTTGCTGAACAACTATATAAATTAGAATGGATCTGTCACATTGCTCAGGTCCTAATAGACTGAGACATAAAAAAATTGGAGCAGTTCCCTCTCACCTGTTAAATCATCTTGAAATAGATCTGCCAGTACAACTCTTCATTTTCTTTGCTTTCAAAAAGCAGAGGTAATTCTCAGGTTAATGTGAATTTTATTTATTATTTATTTGCATTTTTTCCCCTCTCAAGACAGAAAAGACTAGAAGCTGTCAGGGTCAGGAATTTATCACACCGGAACCAGTCTTCCTCAGAAGTTCTCCACTTGACTTTTCCGAATGTTTCTCCTCCATTGATTAAAAGTAGAATTAGCAGCTGGTCGCTATCTTACAGAAGAGGAAATCAACACATACACATGCATACTTGCATACTAGTGCATACACACACGCACACGCACAATACAAACTTAAGAATAAGAAACTAGGCCAAGAGCCAAAGAAAGAAAATTCTGTGTCTGTTCCTGTCACAGATATGATGAGATAATTTGGGCAGGCTCCCTTTCCCACTGTTCCTGTTTCCATTCCAAGTCATTTGATGGCTACAATTACAAAACACGTACTGAGGCAGTAGAGAGGTGAGGAAGAGTGATCTTTTCTCCCTCATGAGCGTATTCACGTTTATGAACCAAGAGTGAAGTAGAGCAAAGTCCAGTGCTTATATAACTCTCAAAATAATACAATTAGATATGACTGTTTGTTTTATCCCCATCTCTCAGACATAAAATCTGAGATCTAGAGAAGCTAAGAAATTTGCTCGAAACCACGCTGCCAGTGAATGGCAGTTTTAGGATTTGAACTCTGAGCCTACTACATACAAGACCCTGCAGTGTGGGCCACTCAGGAGAAGACATGAGACTGATTCCCTCTTCCTCTAAAGAGGACCCTAAAAGAGGGAAAGGCGAAAGGTGGGTTCCTTGTCTGTTTCTCCACTAAGTATTAAAAATTCTGAAGAGAAACTTCATCTTCCCATTCCTGTACCCTACTCAGGATTCTGCGTCCAGGTAGAGCAAGATTATTATACAGATGGAGCATTAAGTCTTAAAGAACATCCAAGGATAGAGAAGTTCAGTCGAGCCTTATTGGAGTCTAGAATCTCTTCTATCCTTATTGCTAACTGAAATATTCCTCTTGGGTTCCTTTGTTCAAATCCCCTGCACACACACTGTGGGGGAGGGAGAGAGAGAGAGAGAGAGAGAGAGAGACAGAGACAGAGACAGAGACAGAGACAGAGAGAGAAAGATATGAATCCAGTTCAACTTCTTTAAGCCTGACCACAGCACCTGCTTATGCAGCATTTGCTCTTGGGTCACAAGCCTACCCCTGGGCCATAAGGCATAGGGAGGTAGAGCTGGATGGTGGGTCTTCTCACACAGCAGGAGTGCGAGCTGTGGGGAAGCCCTGGATTTCCTTCAGAAATGCAGAAAGGAGTGGCGGGGTGGGCTGAAATGGACAGAGTGACCTATCTTATTAAGAGGTGAAATACCTTGCCCAGGTGTTTTAATTACTTGCCGTATGTATGGATGGAAAAAATAGGACTCGGTGAGGTCAAAGAACTTGCCCAAGGCCGCCCAAAACCTTGTTGTGGCTGACCTAGGACTAGAACTTGCACTCTCCTGTCTCCCAGTCTACTGCTTGGTCTTCCAGAGGTTAACTGCCCAAGAAAGCAAGGAAAAGAAAGGGCTCGGGGCGCTACTCAAAAGAGGACAATCACATGAGGAGGAAAGGAAAAAGTAGTTCTATTGCATCCATAACGCTAAGACAGAAGCCAGCCGTCCCCTCCAGATCCCACTTTAGGTTTAGAAGCCTAAGTGGGCGTTAGGGGGCAGGGCATGGTGTGCATGCTTTGGCAGGTAACAGTATTTTAATTCTGCCGAATCCAAAATCCTTATAGATATGAGTTCTCCAAATTACAAATCTGGTTTGTACTTTGCTGATGTCATTTTTATTAAAATACCACCTCCATAGGAAGTCATAGTCAGAACCTAATCTCCTTTGTGCCACTTGGGGGCAATACCAACATGTTTGATTTATTGAGCCATCCCACCTGTCTGCCTTCTGAGAGCAGAGAAGTTGCAGTTCTAAAGGTCACCGTCTCTTCTTTAAAGAGCAGCAGCAAACCTCCAACCTGCCCGAGTACTGAGGGCTCTGGACATGTTCACATATTTGTTTATTTAAAGTGAAATTGTTTTCAGGTATCTCAGGGCAAGGCAAGTGCCAGCTAGGAAGTCTGGCTTATAAGATATTAAGTGAAATGTCCCACATTGGATGACAGGGGATTCTTTGCACAGATAGACCATGGCTTCCAAGAGGAACTCCACAGACAAAGGTAATACAGGTCAGGATGACCACCAGCCACAGGAAGTCCCAACATCTGTCACGTGGCCCTCTCTAGAGGGTGAACAGGCAACATTCCCAAACTCATCAACCTCCCTCTAAAACTAGCTCTTCCTTCTTTGAACCCTTTATCAGAAAAATGGGACCAACACCGCCCCCAGCAGACAAGTGAGACCCACCCCTCGAAATAGTCCGAACTCTATCCTCTCCCTCACCATCAATGCCCAGTTGGTCCCAAACATACTTCAGATCTACCCGCTCCCCTCTGTCTCAGGTCAGGCCCCATATCTCTCACAACTCTGGTAACGGCTTCTTAACTGGTCTCTCTGCCTCTGATAATCCCCCCCAAAGCATTTCCATACTGTCTCCAGAATTAGCTCTCTGAAACTCCAATCGGACCATGTCACCTCTCCTACTTCTGTAAACTTCGAAACAAGACATAAACCACATCGGACCGATCTGAAGGTCCTTGTGCTCTCGCTCCGGTCACTTTCCATCTTTCAGCCCGGCAGACCCCTTCACACTCTTTAACACCAAAGTCCAATGTCACCTCTACCATGAGAGCCTCTCCAATTGCTTCCTTCCCCTTCACTGCTCTCCTGGGCTAGTTCATTTCCTTCTCTTTTAGTACTCTTGGGGTATCGGAGGAAGTCATCAGGAGTGGGCCCCACTGAGATCCCTTTCTGAGCTCTGGAGGGACACAGGCAGTGGGAAAGTTTGGGGAATTCGGCCAGCCAGGCAGGAACACCAGAGTGAGACCAGGGGTAGTCAGACAAATTTTCCGAAAAACAATCCTTACCAGCTAAGACACACCTTGTTTGCTTTTCTCCACCCAGGTTGTCTGCGCTCACACCTGGTGCTATTACAGTGCTGACCACTCCATGGCAGGGAGATGGGAAATGTGCTTACTATGTCTGGGGGAGGATGCTAAATAACTTCCGTATACGGTTAACTCCTGAACAATGGGGGATGGGGGCTTGGGGGTGCTGAAACTGTTACAGAAAACTAACTCCCTGCTCCGGCGGGCTTGTTACTTTAGATTCTTTATGCCCGCCGCCATATTAAGAGCTCAATGCCAGAGTTTGGTAAAAAGGAAAGGAATTATTTAATTAAAAGTTATACAGGTTTGGAATACTCGTGGAATTCTGCCTTTAAATTTTGCTTCATTTAGAAATGAAGATACACCCACAAACACACAGTCCTGCCCTCCCCCCTCAGCCCACTCAGGCCAGCCTCAGAGCATGTTAACAGAGTCCAGCCAGAGCCCCCACAAAGGGGGATCCGTAATGGTGTCCAAGAAAAATATAGGATATTCTCCCTCCCCCACCCCAAGGTGGGCCTCGGTGGGGAAGGGAGACTGGAGCAGGGCCTTTCAGAGTCACTTTGCACATCAGTAACAGGTCAGCTTCCGACCTGCCCTGGGACAAGGCCACTGAGTCCTTTTGCGTGTCAGTAACAGCAGGACAGCTACATACCTCATATGCAGAGTTATTTTGCACATCAACAAGTCTAGCCAGGAAAGTTTGCACAACTTAAACCAAGGAGGGAACTGGGAGGCAGCTCCCCGCCAGTTACAGGGAATGGTGTGCAGGAGAGCGGGGAGATGGTTTGCTCCATGCCACATGGGAACAACGTGAAGAACCTGTGGGAAGGAAAGGGGAGAGGGGACTTTCGCTAGTGGGCCGTGAGAAGGTGACATGTGGGTTTGGGTTAAGCACTGGGGATTGCAGAGACACAGCTGATGGCGCTGGGAACCATTCATGAGAGGCCTGCCTCGCTGAGCTCAGGGCCTCTGTTCTTTTTCTCCTGAAGGATGGGACCCTGACTGGCCTTGTAGAGGGAATCAAGGCCGATACCAAAGATGAAATGCCATTTGCCCTGACTAATGCTGTAAATGCTTCTCCCCCACCTCTGTAAGCCCCTTCGGGCCAAATCTATACCACGCCTCCCAGGACCCTTCTCAGACCTGTGCCACACCTCCCGAGACCCTCCCCATTTGGCTCAACATAAAAGGAGTGTGGGGCTATTGTTCTGGGCCCAGGCTTTGAGAGGGTACTCCACTGGGCCTGCATGCGTAAATAAACTCTCCCTTCGTTACTCCCGTTGTGTGTGAGTCTTTCCCAGTTTCACTTTCTGCAACAGCCTAACTGGGCAAAGGGGGAAAGGCAGGACTGTGTGTGCTGGTGGATATTTTAAAGGGATTTTGAGATTTAACGGCGACATTTAGTCATTACTCAAGACCTGTACAACTTCTGAATAAATAATTCCTTTCTTTTTTACCAAACTCTGCCATCAAGAGCCATAATTTCTAAGGGCAGCTGGCAAAGAATCTATAAAAGAGGGACCCTGGGGACAGTGGGGTGTTGTTTCACTAACAGTATCTGAGCACCCCCCCAAACAGGTCCATGTTCAGTAAAAAGCATGCCAGTCAGGTGTACCGCCTTCCAGAAGAAAACAAACAGAAGCCCGCAGCTCACTTCTCCCAGTTCCTCCCTATTCCACCCGGTCATTCCCCCTGGGCAGCTCTCCCACAGTTCTGAGCACCGTCAGCTGTGTCGCCATGATTTCCAGTTCTTAATTCAAAACCACATGGCACTTCTCGTGGCTGACAGGCAAGAGTTCCTTCACCCCCCTCTTTTTACCCCCATGGTCCCACAAGGTCCCACACTGTCTCCACCCCACATGGTGGCCCGCCTTCCTGTTTAAATCCCAGACTGGATCTTCCTCCATCCTCCCACACTGGGTTACATCTGCCAGTAGTCTGGTCTCTGTGACCCTGTGACGTGGAAGCCACCTCAAGCCTTCCAGTCACTCTCACAGGAAGCCCCTCCCGCTACATCACACCTCGGTTAGAGTCACGCCCATCTCCCTGGCTCCTTGCTGGCACAGGTTTTAATATTATTAAAACACTGGTCACGTCCTTCAGATGTGCAAAGTAGCTCTCAATAGTCTTGCTCACTCCCTTTATTCCCCAAATGATAGCTGTGGGAGTTTTTTCCATTTTAGGGGGGGACCTTTACAAAACCCCACTGGTTGAAAACTCACATATAACAAATCAGCCTTCCACATCCAAGGATTCCCAACCACAGACCTAAAACAGTGGTTGAACCCACAGATGTGAAACTTGGATTAACTATATATTTATTGGGGGCAAAAAACTGCATATAAGAGGACCCATGCAGTTCAAACCCGTTGTTCCAGCATCAACCATATTATTTCATTAAAACTCATAACAATCCTATAAGGTAGGTATTATTATTATCCTCATTCAGCAGAAGGGATCTGAGGTTAAAAACAGATAAATAACTTTCCCAAAGTGATTACAACTCATAAACAGTGAAGCTGGAAAACAAACTCAGGCCCTCTGATTCTGGAGTCTAAATTCTAAGACCTTAAACAATCTTGGCTGCATCTGTTAAATGACCTAGACCCCCCATGTCATTACATTGCACACGAAGCTATACCACCCATAACTGTGTTTAGGCTGGGGGTGGGGAGTGGTAGAGAAATAAAATAGACCATCATTATACAAGGACTAACAGGCAGAAGAACAGGAAAGTTAGGGTGCATATCCTCTCTTGGGGTCAGAGATATTCCCTGTTTCCAGGCCGCTGGCAGGTGGCAGTTGGGCATGGGCGCGAATGAGGGAGAGGGACTAACATAAAGGGAGTCACTCTCACACTCTGTTCAGGATCCACACGCAGCCGCACAGGGGCGCTGTGAAGAGGGAGGGGAGACCATGAGTCAGGAAGCTGGAGAGAGTCCCAGGGCCAGAGCTCAAGTTGGGCCTCCATCCTGGGGGCAGTGAGGACTCCTGAAGAATGTTGAGTAAGTGAGGATCTTGATCCAACTGTGAAATTTTGACTTTGGCTTCTGTGAAAAGGATGGATTGTAGGAAAACAAAAGGGGTATGCAGAAAAACCAGTCGGGAGGCCACTGCAGTAGTCTAGCGAGAAATAATAGCAGTGACGACAGGGCAAATGGAGGCAGACAGGGTCAAGTACTAAGGAGAGAAAATGAACAAGATCTAGTGACTGCTTGGCCACGAGGGAAAAGGAGAGATCAAGAAGGGCTCCTTGGTCAACTGCACGGATGGTGGTGCTCTTTGCTAAGATGGGACACCTGGCAGGAGGAGAGGTGGGGAAGAGGCGGGTACAGTGATGAGTGCGGAGGGCAGCCCTGACTTGGAAATGTTTGTCAACAACTCACTGGATACGCTGAGAGGGCAGCAGGGCGTACACTGTACTCTAACTGCACGGCTCTCGCTGTGCTCCACGTTTCTTCCCACTTTGATTACTAATCACCTAGGGCCAGGGCCAATCTCTTAACTGCGCTTTAATTCTCAGTGCCTAGGTCAGTAGGCCACTTAAATGCTTGATGAGTAGACGCAAGTACAGACAGATGGAAGGGAGAACCCACGAAGAGGAGCAAGGAAGGAAGACGAGGAACAAACCCAAAAACCACCACCACCAAAAAGCAAGAAAAGAAGGGAGATGGTCGAGAGTCTAAAAACAACTCTGATGAGCAATAACACCCTTGATGAGGTCTGGGAAATAAGGTATTTTTCACAAGTAGTTTAAAAACTAGTAGCACCAAGAAAGAACGGAATAGAGAGACATGATGACTGACAAAGTATCGAAAAGCCGCAGTTGTAGAACAAGAATGTGTTTCTCTGAAACCTGACTGAAAATGAGTCAGTGAAAACAAAGCTAGAGCACTGGTCGTAATAGAAATAGATAATTTAAATAAAAGTAATTATCAGAGCTGAGACTAGCTGTATGCCTGAGGCATAACCCACCCCCTCAAACTTCATTTGCCTATCGAATGCTGACTGCCTTAAGGGCTCATCTGGAATGTCTCAACTCTGCAGATTTTTGTTTGGATTATCTCTGAAGCTACTCCCTAAAGGCCAATAATGTATTCATTCCACTTCAGAAACTTTGAACGTGGTAGAGTAAATTAGAAGAAAGTTTCAGAAATAGCACTCGGGGGGTTGGGAAGAGATGGGACAGCGGCACTGGACATGAAAGGGAATGTCACAAAGGCATTTAACCCAGGATGGGGAAAGAGTACAAGGTCAGGGTGACGGGCTCCATGTGCGAAGAGTTTAAGGGTCAGTCTGTCTCCCCCATTTTTACTGAGAGGGAAATTAGAGTTCATAAATCTAAACTTGTTATTTCTTCCTTTAAAACCCTTCAACAACTTCAGGCTGCAAACACCAGCAGGGATTGAGTCAGTGAAAGAAACTGCTGGAGCCCCAAGAGGTTCCTCTTAAAGAACCCACAGATGTACTCACCTACTCAGACTCACTCCCTCTTAGCTCCAGTGCCTGGGTGGCAGTTTGAATGGCACAAGTGGCATACTGGGAGAGGCTGAAGTGTCTGGCATCAGTGAGCAGAGGCCATTGTCCCTTTTCTGAGCCCTCCTTCCTCCTTGAAGATCCGCAGAGACTCTGCCCCACCCAACTTATGGGCCAACTCAAGCTGCTTTTCCACACCAGTGGCTGGTCTTGGCTCCTGCTTCACAACTTCCTAAATCCTAGCAAACAAGCAACAGCTGGCCTCAGTGAGCCCCAGGGCAGGCACTAGTAGCAGTCAGATTAGATTCACAGCTCTGTTTTGCCTTATACTCCAGCATAAGTAACAACCTTCTCAGATTGCTTTATAGCTCAGGAAGGGCAGCCCTGGGCAAAACACAGGTTGGGGCTGGCCTTGGCCTGCACCACCTGGGAAACCCCAGGGCACCCCAGGGCCAGTGCACCCAGTGGACAGCTACAGATCATGCTGGAGCACCACCACCATGCACCTGCACAGTTGATCCTCCATGAAGGGTGGAAGTTGATGGTAAGTGGTCACAGCCAATCCTTGCAGCTGACTGGCCTGGGTAAACCCGTCTCCCATTGATCTGCCAGCAGCAACCAAGTCTCATCTACAAAAGGAGAGTGTACTCAAGCCCAAAGAAAGGGCACACCTCAGATACCCAGCTTGGCTGATGGGGGAGGCTGTGTGCCACTGGAACCTACAGGACACCTACTACATTAGGCCACACTACCAAGACACATAGTCAAAGCAGCTCTACTAATACACAGAAACAAAAGGGAGGCTGCCAAAATGAGGAGACAAAGAAACATGGCCCAAATGAAAGAACAGATCAAAACTACCAAAAGAGCTGAACAAAATGGAGATGAGCAATCTATCAGATGCAGAGTTCAAAACACTGCTTATAAGGATGCTCAAGCAACTTAGTGAGGACCTCAGCAGCATAAAAAAGATCCAGTCAGGAACAAAGGATTCATTAGTTGAAATAAAGAACAATTTACAGAGAGCTCTGGCTGGTGTGGCTCAGTGAATTGAGTGCTGGCCTGAGAAAAAAGGGTCACTGGTTCAATTCCCAGTCAGGGCATATGACTGGGTTGCGGGCCAGGTCCCCAGTAGGGGTGCTCAAGAGGCAACCACGCACTGATGTTTCTCTCCCTCTCTTCCCCTCTCTAAAAAATAAAATTAAAAAAAATTTTTTTAAAGAACAATTTACAGGGAAACAACAGTAAAGTTGATGAAGCCGAAAATCAAATAAATGATCTGGAACATAAGGAAGCAAAAAACAAATAATCAGAAAAACAAGAAGGAAAAAGAATTTTGAAAAACAAGGGTAGTGTAAGTAGCCTATGGGACAACTTCAAGAGGTCCAACATTCACATCATAGGGGTGCCAGAAGGAGAAGAGAAAGAGCAGGAAATCGGAAATCTATTTGAAAAAATAATAAAAGAAAACTTCCCTAATTTGGCAAAGGAAATAGATATACAAGTCCAGGGAGCACAGAGTCCCAGTCAAGCTGGACCCCAAGAGGACCACATCAAGACACATCATAATTAAAATGCCAAGGGTTAAAGATAAAGAGAGAATCTTACAAGCAGCAAGAGAAAAGCCAAGAGTTACTTGCAAAGGAGTTCCCATAAGACTATCAGCTGATTTCCCAAAAGAAGCTTTGCAGACAAGAAGGGGCTGGCAAGAAGTATTCAAAGTGATGGAAAACAAGGCCCTACAACCAAGATTACACTATCCAGCAAAGCTATCATTTAGGATGAAAGGGCAGATAAAGTGCTTCCCAGACAAGGTAAAGCTAAAAACGAGAAATTCATCAACACCAAGCCATTATTATGTGAAATGTGAAAGGGACTTATTTAAGAAAAAGAAGATCAAAACTATGAACATTAATTGGTAGGAACCAAATAGTCAGTAATAGCATAGAAAAGAGAGCATACACACATGACCCATGGACATGAACTAATGGGAGGCAGGGGGCGAGAGGTTTGCTGGAGGGAAGGGGGCTGCCGGGCAGAAGGGGACAAAGGGGGAAAATTAGGACAACTGTAACAGCATAATCAATAAAATATACTTAACAATAAAAATAAAACTCTATAAAAGGTCCCCGGTAACTTTGGATCAGGTATAAGCTCTTTAGCCTGGAGAAAACCCTATTTGCCTCCCTCTGCCCCCACCCCTGCCTCTCCCCCCATGATCTGGTTCTTACGTCTGCTGCCTTAGTCAGTGTTGAAACTAAGACTTAGCCACACTTGGGAGGGAGGGAGTTGGAAGCTAGGCTGGCGTTCTATTGCTGTATAACAAACTGCCACAACTCAGCAGCCTAAAACAACACATTTATTATCTCGCAATTTCTGGGAAGCAGCGGGAGCAGCTTCAATGGGTCCTTTGTTTAGGATCCCACGAGGCTGTAACCAAGGTGTTGCCCAGGACTGGGTTCTCCTGGAGGTTCCACTGAGGAAGTATTTATCTCCTCATGCTCATGATTTTGGGGAGCATTCAGTCCCTCTGGGCCACAGGGTTCATAGCAACTTGCTTATTCGAATCCAGAGACACAGAGTGACTCTAGCAAGGCGCATGTGACAATGTTATATAATCACATAAACGTGATCATACCCATCCCTTTGTTTTTGCCACATTCCATGGGTTAAAATCAAGTCACAGGTGCTTCCCACACACTAGAGGACGAGATTATATAAGGGCATGAACACCAGAAGGGGGTGGAAAATCACAGGGTCACTTTATGTCCATCCACCCGGAGTCTGTGGTTTTAGCCTGCCGGCGGCAGTAAGGCCTGGAGGGCCCTCCCAGCAAGCAGGGTGAAGGTAGAAGATGGACGGCATTTATTATCTTCCAACACGAGACTGTTAAACACAATGCTTTACAGATTCTTTGATTTTTTTTTTCTCTTACTAGACCTGAAAGTCTTTGGAGGGAGGTACCCTATTTTTCATAGCAACTCTAGCAGCACGCTTGGCACACAGCCTTCCCTCACTACAAATTTGTGACAATGAACAGGCACACTGGTTTGGGGGTATACAGGTAACTGTTTAAAAGCCTACATAAATTATCTTCGATGTGGTGTTTCTCTCCCATAAGTTTTATAGACGTTCTGGAGATCGTTTTGCCTATCTCAAACCCTGGATACAAGCAGAGTTTCAGTTTACAAGCTATCTCAGAAATTCTGTCTTTTATATGTTAAACAATCCTACCTATGAAGTGATATCCTAGTTAACATTTCCTTGATCACAGATAAATTGTGTCAAGGGCCAAGTTTTGCCAATAGTATCTAGAGGCCTCTGTGCCACAGGAGGGGAGGTGGCTTATGGAGACACTATTGCACAGAGTTGGTCAGCCTGCAAATCATTTGAGGAGGGGAGGGGAATGGTTGGACGCTGGCTCTAGCTTGCCAGTTCGCTCATATTTTCCTTGGGGATTTATAATCTTCTAGACCCTCCCCCAACTTCCCAATCACAAGACACATGCGAAAGCCTTTGCAATATGAACCTTTGCAGGGAGAAATGAGAATCATCCTCAGGTGCCAAATAATAAGTAGAAAGAAAACCCATTGATTTAACCTTCCATGCTGGATGTATAATACATTAAATATTCTACACAAATGCTTAATTTGCTGTTTCCTTCTGGGCATGTGCCAATTAAACACCTATTACATGGTACCCATGTAATGCCAATTGGTTCAATCCCATTGCTCTCTTACAACCTGATAGATGAATGGGGTCTGCAGGAGTGTAAGATGAGTAGAGCAGCATGACAGGTCCTACAAATTAAAAAAGGCTTATAAACCATTACATTTCTGTACCTCCTGGGAAATCAAGCAAATTGAAAACTCACATTCACACTTGCAAAAATATTCTTTGTGTGCACCAAATTGCTCCTGAACCCAAAAAGGTTTTCAGTTTCATTCCCCATCCCAGAGTTCTAGCAGAAAAAAAAGTCAGGGACATTCCTTATGTTTTGTTAAAGTACACAAAACAAAACAAAAGCCTCTGCCTGCGAGAAGTTAACAGCCTAGAAGGAGAGCCATGGGATACACTAGTCGCTAAATAATGGAAAATATCGCCCCAAAACTATCCACACCCTAATCCCTGGAACCTGTGACTATTACCTTATGTGGCAAAAAGGACTGCATATGTGATTAAATAAGGATCTTGTACTAGATTATCCTGCCTCATAGGCATAAACTTTCAATGCAAATGCATGTATCCTATGACAGGGAGACAGAGGGAGATTATATACATGCACACTCACACAAGAGAAGGCAATGCGACCACAGAAGCAGAGATTAGGGTACACTGCCACAAGCCAAGGATCAGGGACAGCCACAAGAAGTTGTCAGGGGCAAGGAAAAAATTCTTCCCTAGAGCCTTACTCAAAAGGGAACGCAGCCCTGACTACACCTTGATTTCAGCTTGGAGAAACTGATTTGGGATCTCTGGCCTGCAGAAATGCTGGCAGAACAGATTTCTGTTTTTTAAAGCCAGGCAGTTTGTGGTAATTTGTTATAGCAGTCTGAGGAAACTAATACAAGTCCCATAATGCAGGAGGGTTTTGACCGTAACAGGGAGTGGGAAGGGGCAGCTAGGACGGATGGGGGCGTCAGGCAGTCTGAGATGACATGAGAGCTCCGAGCCAATGGTGGGAAATGCATGACCAAGGAGACTGAGAGTGACCACTTGTGGGGTGGGAGGGAGGCCATGGCTCTCCTGATCGGGATGATTTTAGTGGAAAAGTGACACCTTTTGGAGTGAGTTCAAGAGAGAATGAGTGGTGATAAAATGGAGATAGAATAGACGATACTTGTGAGTAAAGAGAAGAGGGATAGTAACTGAAGCTGTTACCGAATGTGGACCCGTTTGAAGGGAGCTCAGATGCTGTTAGTGAAACAACGCCCCACCTTCCCCGGGGTCCTGCTGTTCTAGGTTCTTTGCCCACCGCGCTTAGAAATTATGGCCCTCAATACCAGAGTTTGGCGAAAAGGAAAGGAGTTATTTATTCAAAAGTTATACAGATTTTTGAATAATAGCTAAGTGTTGCCATTAAACTTCAAAATCCCTTTACAACACCCACCAGCACACACAGTCCCGCCTTTCCCCACCTTTGCCCAGTCAGGCCAGTCAGGGGTGCCGTCCTTCAGGAGGAAAAGAACGGAAGTCCGGGGCTCGGCTGGCAGGCCTCTCCCTGTTCCCAGTGCCATCAGCTGTGTCGCCGCCATCTCCAGTTTTAATCCAAACCCACGAGGCACCTTCTCATGGCCCACTACCAAGAGTCCTCTCTCCTCTCTCCTTCCCACATGGTCTTCACATCGTTCCTCCGTGGCGTGGGGAGAATCATCTCTCGGCTCTAATGCACAGGCGCTCTGTAAGTCGGGGAGCTCCTTCCCAGTCAACCTCATGGACTTAGGTCGTGCAAACCTTCCTGGTGACCTGTGTTGATGTGCAAAATAACCGTCTTTGCAGATGAGGGGTGTAGCAATCTTGCTGTTATTGACATGCAAAGTGACTCCCAATGGCCTCGCTCCAAGCTGGCCTGTTGTTGATATGCAAAGTAACTCAGAAAGGCCCTGCTCAGTGTCTCCCTTCCCCACGGTGGCCCACCTTGGGGTGGGAGAGGGAGAATATCTTATATTTCTCTTGGACATCCCACGTTCTGGACCCCGCTAACAAATCCCCCTTTGGCGGAGGTGCCTGTTACAGAGGGAAGCAGGGGGTCGAAGGCCCATGTATATGCTATGTTTAATTTAATACAATGACCCTGAAAGAAAGAGCCACTGAGGTCTGCAGAGGTTCTGTGATTTGCCCACAGTCATGTAGCAGAAAAGAGACTGAGCAAAAATTTAAAACAGTTTTAACTCTTAGGACAGAATTCTTTATTATATGGTAACAAAAGAGATAAAAATGGCTTCTGCCTGGAGGAAGGCGAACTGAGCCTGGGGAGATAACTGCTTCCCAGGGGCCACGACTCACCAACAGAGGCCCAGGCTTCCCAGCACCAGCTCTGCTGCTGGAAACCCCAGTGGAGACGTTCGACAAACATTCCTGGCCAGTACCTTGGTCAATAAGTACAGGTTCAAGGAGTGAATTAAAAATAAGACCGGTCTTCCTGCAATGGGGTCCAGAACTTGGGGTGCCCGGGGGATATAAGCTATCCCCCATAGACCTGGTCGGGGGATGGGACCCAACAAGCAGGGTCACTGGGAGTTATTTTGCATATCAATAACAGCGGACTAGTCTTCCAGCCTGAATGGAGCCAGCAGGGATGCATAACTTTAACCCATGATGTAACTGGGGGGCAGCTCCCCTCCACCCCCGTTACCTGCCTGCGTGAGAGCTTGAAGATGGCCTGCTCCGCACCATGGGGCCATGTCTGTCTGGAATAACTATGGCAGCCAAGAAAGGCAGGGAATACAGGAGTGGGGGCAGGTGTAGCCGATCGTGGGAGGGGTCGGAAATGGGGCCACAGAAGAGGTTTCAGGCTGGGATTTAAACTAAAGGCGGGCCGCCATCAGGGACAGCGCCAACAATGCAAGACCATGCGGGAAGGAAAGGGGAGAAAGGACTCTTGCTAGTGGGTCATGAGAAGGTGCCACGTGGGTTTGGATTAAGAAATGGACATCGTGGCAACACAGCTGAGGGCGCCGGGGACCACGGGAGACGGGCCGGCCGAGCACGGATTACTGGGAGGAACCAGGAGAAGTGAGCTGTGGACTTCTGTTCCTTTTGTTCCGGAGGGTGGTGCTTCTGACTGGCATGTTCCGAGACTGGCCTGGCTGGGCAAAGCGGGGAAGGAAGGACTGTGTGTGTTTGTGGGTGTTTTAAGGGACTTTGGAAATTTAATGGTGCCATTCTGCCATTACTCTAAACCCGTATAACTTTTGAATAAATAGTTCCTTTCCTTTTCACCAAACTCTGGCACTGAGAGCCGCCATTCCTAAGGGTGGCGGGCAAAGAACCATAGCGCAGAGGGGGCCCAGGGGAGGGGGCGCTGTTTCGGTAACGGCGTCTAGGCCCCCCAAACGGGACCATTCTGTAACGATCCTCCTGTATGTCGTGAGTGACTCCAAGGGATCTTAGTGAAGAAAGTGTTGCTAGTAATAAAAAGAAAATATTTTGATTATAAATGCTAACCGACTAAACAGAGCAGACAAGTGAAAGAGCAATAGCATATGTTCTGGTGTTAAAAAGAGTGAACATTTTCAGAAGATCCTCAATAAGGCTAAACGGAAAAGAAAGCAAGAATTTCAATTTAACAATGAAATCAATCACAAGCGCCCAGGAGGCGTTTGGATCGTACTGAATGTGAGACTCAGCTGACTCGCAGGACCCTGCAGTGAACTTTGAAACACTGCAGGGAGTGAGAGCTACTTAGGGTTCTTATTTCACAGTCGATCTTTATGAAGTATAGATGACAGTCCTTACTTCCCAGGGTTGTTGGGGGGATTGAAGGAGACGAAGATGTACGTGCTCCTAGCCCTCAGCTGTCCATGGGAGGGCAGCATATACAAAGTATCCTCCCCCATCTCCTTCCCCCACTTCCTCCTCCTCCCCTGTCTCCACCACCACCAGTCACAGTTCCTGGGAGATCTGGCTCTACTACCCCTGTGAGCTCGTTTCCACCAACTCTTCCTCCTGCTGATTTTGCTCCAGCTACACTGACCTTCGTTCTGCGCCTTGAACACACCCTGCTTATTGTCCCCTGAGGACTTCTGCTCGAGCTGGAAAGCTTGCCCCCAAGACATGGGGGATTCTCTCTTTTCATCCAGGTCTTAGCAGATATGCCATCTTCTTAAAGAGGCATTCCACAACCAGCACATTAAATCCCCTTCCAGTAATTCACCCTAAATCACAGCACCCTATTTTATTTTCTTCATAGCTCTCATTTCCTGGAGTGACCTTTGCCCTGTGTTTCTACACTGATGGCAAAGACCTGGTCGGTCATATTTCTTGCTTCTCACCCAGCACCTGCGACAGTGCCTGGAACAGAAAAGTGGTAGTCAATAAATATTTGATGGAGCAAATCACTATCTGTGGAGTATGTGCACACGCCACTTTATGTAGAGGTAGCTGTGTGATCACAGGTAAGATGCCAGGGATCTTTATTCCAATCCCCTGTCAGTGAAGGCTGATTAAGATCTCCCTGCATCGTGAGCATTCAATGAAGTGCTTCAAGTCAAGCACATAACAATGCTAGATACAACAGAGTAAGCTCTTAATAATTGTTAACACGTATTTCCTGTCAAGCAGAATTGTTATCATGTGCTACATACTGTAATACTGCACACACATTTAGCAAGCTCTCAGGACTACAGTAGCAAAATCTTGGGTGGGGGCTGGGGGGTACCAACATACTCTAGGATACCCGATCATAACGACAGGCATCAGGGCCCCGAGGTTTACCAAAGTTAAAGCTCATACCTAGTCTAATGGGAAAAATTCTTTGGTAAACATTTCTAATTCGGATTATAAAAATTATGAGTAAAAGATATCCAATGTTGTGAAAAACCACCACTTGAGAACCACTTAAACGGAAAAATATCAGTAAATCCCAAGCTCCAGGGGCTTAGCCACTCCCCTCCCCCACTGCTACTGTTCAGCAAGTTGCACAGTCAAGATTCTTCTATACAATGGGGTTATAGGTCAGCGTCAGGGAACTAATTTTCCCAAGTCAGAGAAAATGCTCTAAAGTTAGAATGAAAGGAAGTCCAACAGCCATTTTCAGGAGAATTGAAATTTATTTCCAACCCTTAGGCCCCGCGCACCCAGTTGTGACCTGACACTTTGAGGACAAAGCCCTGTTGGAAATGAATCAAAAGCCAGGGCATGTGGAGCTGCTTCTCCCAGAGGCAGACACCAGAGCCCTCCAGCTGACACACTTGCACGGAGCCTCACACGATCTCTAATGACAGGTGAGTCTAAATCGGTAGTTCTTTTCCACCTATTAAGTGCCTTTCCAAATCTTACTTCGAAAATATTAGGAAAATCTGTAGGAAAACGGAAACTGTCATCAGCTCATGTCCTTCTAGACATGTTGACTTTTCTCAGGGCTGGAGCTCCCGCCCAGTGCCCTTCGTAGCCAAGATGCCCCACAAACTTCTTACAGAATCCTGGGGCCGCAGAAGAAACCAAGGCCTATAATAGTGATGTGACTTGCTCAAGGTAGAACCATGGCTACAAACAGGCTTTCTGTTTCTAGAGTCAGTGCAGAGTTCGTTTCAATAATTGGCAACTGGGTTTTGCCCATTTGTGATTCACTGGACGAGGGGATGACCACACAGAACACCCTCCGATTTTTAGGAGTGGGTGTAAATCTCTTGTGTGCAGAGCCCTTAGTAACAGGGTGACTCAGTCTAAACTCAGATGTAAAAAGAAGCCCCATGTTCTATGTTTCTTTAAATTCCTTCAGAATGCTCTACTCCTAAGCTGTTGTTCCATCTCGGTAATTATTGAGGCTTCCTTTCCCATAGTCCCACCCCATGGTTGGGCCAAGTACTTGGGAGTTTCATACACCACCAAAGCTTTCCCGTTGCCCCTGTAGTTATCAATCCATATCAGTTAGCTCAACAACTTAAGTATCTTGGATGAGGCTGGAGACTCTCACGCCTGGCACCCAGCGCCCCCTAGGTTGTCAGGGGAGGCCCGGCAGGCCCCCTGGGGCAATGCCGCAAAGCACAGTTCCTGTCCTCTCTACCCACTGAACTCGTCCACCTGCCAACCGTCTCCTGCCTCTTGGCCTCTGGACTCCTTACCTTCCCAGCACTCCCTTCTCTCCCCTCACTGCTGGGATCGTCAGCAGTATCTTTCCAAAAAGCTTGGCATGTCAAGAAAAAGGGAAAAGAGGCATTGACTAAAAGCAGCTTCTTTTAAGCCATGCAAAAACCCCTCCGTCAGAAAACACTAGGGCTCTAGCTACCCAATTAAAATTCAGAAGAAGAAAAAAAAATTCAGCAAACAATTCAAGTGAGTATCTCAAAACATTGCTCTGCGTCACCATCACAGGTCAGCTGCCTCTGGCTTCCTGGTGCCATCATATTAAATTTTTCTAAAAACTAATGGGAAAGAGCTTCAGCTAGACATCCAAGACAATTTGATTCAAAGCACGCCTCCACGCGCACGCACACACACACAATTTTGGAACAGTACACTATTTGTGTCTGTACACGTATAAAATATTTGAAGATGTACTTCTAGTTCTTTAGAATTATTTCCCAAAGTAAAGGTAATATAAAACTGGGTCAAAAACACTGCCCATCAGAATACTCTAAGCTATTACTTTGTCTCAGTCCAGAGGGTTAGTTGAGCCGGTCAGGAACACACAGCCCTGTTGCTGTTAGATAAACACTTCATCAAAAAATGTCTCTATTCCAGAAGTAACTGCTACAAGCTCTTCAGTTATCCCTTTCTCATCAACATCAGATATTTTGTTAACACAATGCATATTTAAATTGGGTTCTTGTTAGTGAAAGCAATGATATCTAACATATGTGCAGTGGCTTAACTATCTCGGAGACATGCCCAACCCTTAAATGGAAAGGGTTGAAGAATCTGCTCCATGTTACCCAGTATGGTAACCATTAGCCACATGGGGCTATGGAGCAATTGTTTGTAATGTTGCTAGTTCCACATGTTAAGATGATAATGTTTTAGAGATTCCAGGTTATATAAAATATATTATTTCAATTATATGTTTGTTTTTACTGTTTAAATATGGCTCACATCATACAGCCATTGAACTGGTCTTAAAGACCCTTTAACTGTAGAGACAGGTTTGACCCCTAAGTGACCTTGGGTCCTGCCGCTTGTTCAGTGGATTATTGTGTGTTCCCAGCAGAACTGTCCGACAGAGCTGAACCCTGCCACAGGAATAGTGACTCACGCAACTCAGGCCTCCTGCACTGTTGTAGGCACTAAGGTGGATAAAACAGGTCAAAGCACCAACCTACACAGAGCTTAAAGAGGAGGTGCTGTTGTATCAATTAACTAAAAATCGACCATATGACAAAATTTGATCAGAAAACTTCCTCTCGTTATAACCTAGTAGCAAAGTTGCCAAGAAATAGTTCAGTCTCACCTATTCCACGATACTGCCTCTAGCTCAGAGGTTCTGGTCCTGGACAAGTACTTTTTCTGGACTTTTCCTGACACACCCATCTCCCAAGGCAGTGGTATGCGCCAGAACCCTGCCACCTGGTGGGGTGCGGCACAGTGCTACTGCAAGCGGATGAAAGCGGTGATGTAACGCAGGGGCCACAAGCTGCATGGCAGCGACCAAAGCATCAGATGGCCCAAGCTGGATCACTGCCCGGTACAGACCATCACCCTGGTGACTGATAGGTATGGCTGCAGAGCGGTAAACGCGCTGCCTGTTTGCACTAAAATGGGCTGGGACTTGAAGGCCTGACATCCGTCTTCTCCATCTTGCTAAAATAAAGGGGCAGCAATTCCTGAGAACTGTATTTATATCGCATATATAAACTGGGAGATTTATAGTGATCTTTACTGACGTATAAATTATATTTATAATACACACATATATTCTATATCCTGTGGGAGATTCTTAATGGAATGGTCTCCAGTGCCTCAGGCCTCCTACTGCCTTAGCCTTCGCTAGTCCCTTCCCACCGAAGCCTGGCTTTGGCACGTGACTTGCTTTGGCCAATGGCCCATCAGCCCAGGTGAGGAGGCAAGCAAAGGCTTGCACGTGGCAGCTTGCTCTCTCGCTACGCCAAGACCACCATGCTATGAAGAAGCTCAGGTTTTTGGAGAGAAAGGCCTAGATTGTCTTAGCTGCACCCAGCACCTACTTCCCACGTCACCCACCAATAGAATGCAACTGCTTGAGTGAGCCCAATAACAGCAGCAGAACTTTCCAGAATTGTAGGAAATAATAGATGTTGCTGTTTAAATGTTTAAACATTTAAAACACTTTAAAATTTCATTTTTTAAATGTTTAAACATTTAAAACATTTCAAAATTTCGTTTTTTAAATGTTTAAAGCCACTGGGTTTAGGGGCAGTTTGTTATGCAGTGATAGAAATCTCATATAATCCACGAGTTAAAGACAGACATGTTCCCTTCCCTAAAAGGGTTCTCTATCTCCTACCAGCATCAGCATAGCAGGGCATGAGGTTAGTGTTAAGCATTTATGAATTGATTAACAAAAATGTTATATATGAAAATCTGGATTTTAATATAAAATAAGGTTGAAGATCTGCTTCCTATAAAGATTTCCTGTTAATATTGAAAATATGATTCAAAGTGTAATACATTTGATTTTTAGAATTTTTATGACTACTGAATGAGATAGCCATAAGCTAAATTTACAGCGTTTATAAAATGCTACGCTAACATGTAAAGTCTGTCAAATCCTAATCTTATTTTTAAAATTTTGTTACTTATAAGAGACAAAAAGCCCTGCTTCCTGAAAAATCTAAAAATCATTCAAGTCAATTTAATATTTTGTCATTAAAAAAAAAAAGATCTACACTTTAGCTAGGGAAGCAAGGCCTCCCACACACCAAGCTGTTAGAAAACAAAGGGTATACGAGTAAACACGAAATTAATGAGCACAGTAAATAATTGCTCTGAGACTTTAGAAAAAAGGGATAGACCAATCCGTGCTGGACTCTGTAGGAACAGTCTTAGAGAAAAGAAGTTTCCAGTTAAATATGGCAACTAAATACATTCTTTCCCTTCTGATACTGCCTAAAACTATGGTACAGAGGATTTTTTAAAGGCATAAAATAAGGACAAAGATAAGAAAATAGGTAATAGCACAAAATTTTTGTACAAATAGCCTCTAACTTAGCAGACTAAAGAAAACTGAAACTGTGAGCTGGGAAGGGGAGAAACCCAGAAGCAAGCCAATCCGCGTGGCAGGGCCACTGGCCTGAAAACTAGACTCAAGGAACTGGAGGCACCAAATATCTCTGAATGCAGGGCGTGGCAAGTAGACTTCAAGGCAGGAATGCTTCCAACAGTTTGAATGTTGATAAAGCAGCAGCCTGACCCCCTCCGCAGTGCTGGCTTGTGACAGTCCTTTCCTAACCCTGTCTGGGTCTGGAGCCCTGGATTTGGGCAACGCCAAGCTTAGCTGAGGTCACAGGTAGCATTCTGACAACAGGAGTATTACAATACATGGAAAAGTTCGTATCAAATCAGAGACCTATTTTCCATGTCTCCAAGCTCATTAGCAGCTAAGTGTATATTTTAAAGGCGAGAGATTGATGATACCCTCGGTGGGGGGCGGGGGGTGGGGAGGAGAAGACTGTTCAATGGAAAAGACCCCTAAGGATACTCATACTCACAGTCAAAGAGCCCAGACTACAGATAGAACTCTGGTTAGATTTGATGAACATGACTCTTAAATAGGAAGGGATGGCCCGAGAATTGCTAGATAATTCAGCTTCACAATGTGAAATTTTAGAAACATGTTAGACAGAAAGTTCCTTTAAAATCTTTCCGAGATGGAAGAGAAAGATCAAAATAAAAATTAGAAATTAAAATGGCACCTGATACATACATTTAACACTGGAAGTTAAAATAAAAGGAAACAGTAAAATTCTGAGGAAAAATGACTTCCAGACTAGAATTCTATACCCCGACAGATAGTCAAGTCAGAGAGAAAAGTAAAAGTATTTTCAGATAAATAAGATCTCAAAAAGTTGACCTTCCTTGTAATTTTTTTCAGGAAGATACTAGAGTTTGTGCTTCAGCAGAACAGAGTAAACTAGGAAACAGGAAGATGGAAGTTCAGGAAGCACGAGATCCAGCTCATGGGAGAAGCACAGGGAATCCCCAGGTTAGCAGCCAAAGGAGATCCTCCCATCCAAGGACGGCCACTGTGCTGCTGGCCTGAGGAACAGCCAGTCCAGATAGGAGCCAAAGGACACACTTCCAGGTGGCCATGAGTAATGAGACTCGTCCAGAGCACAGCACTTTTGCTGTGATGCTGAGAAGGATACAACACTGCTTCAGCGGTAGTTCTGCCAAAAATGCATAACTTGAATCTGATCATGATGCAGGCAAACCCAAATTAAGAGACATTCTACAAAACAATTGATCAGTACTCTTCAAAAACGTCAGTTTCATGAACTACAAAGACAGACTCAGGAATTGTAGATTAAAGGAGACCAATGAGATATACGACTGAATGCAATGTATGACTGCGGATATTTTTTTACTATAAAGAATGTTATTGGGACGATCGGGAAAATCTAAATAAGATCTATAGTTTATAGTATCATATCAGTGTTACCATATTATATCAATAGTATATTAATATTAATTTTCTGATTTTGATCATTGTGTTATGGCTATTTAATAAATTCCTTGTTTTTAAAAAATATACACTGGAGTGTTTATAAATAAAGGGGAATGATGCTGAAACTTAGCCTTAAATGGTTCAGGAAAAAAGTGTGTATCTCTATTTATCTATAGAGAAAAACATATAGCTAATGTAGTACAATGTTAACACATAGGGGATAAAATTAAAAGATATCCAAGAATTTTTTGGTACTATTCTTGCAGCTTTTCTGTAAGTCTGAAATAATATAAAAATGAAACAGATATAGGAAAGAAGCTTCACTAGTACAATAAATGTATATAGTAGTGATTTCCCAGAGTCCTTCCTGAAATAAGTCTACGATCCTTTGCTCAGATAGCCATATGTTGCGGGGAGTCAAGGACCCAGATCTTTAAAGGTGACACTGATACCCAGAAAACCAAAGCACCGTTCTGACCTCTGGTTACGGCAAAGGTATTTAGGAACAGGTAATAAGTGGATTTCTGACCCAATCCTACCCATCTCACAGCGGGCCTACTAGGTCCATGCAATACCTAGGGGTCATTTCTTTAGTTCCTAAATGCGTAAATAAAATGACATACCAACTTGTAAAACTTTCGCACTGGACGTTGGTTTCTTAAACAGGAGAATAAAAGAATTGTAGTGAGAAAGGTCAAATGGCAGCCCCCCGAAACTGCCCCCACCGTTAGTCAAAATAATAAATTAAAAACCAATATTGCTTCCTGGAGGATGAGAGAGATTAAGGTCACTCAGATTTAAATGGTACAGTGGTGACGGTCCATGTCCCCATTTATATTCTCATTTAATTCACCTGAATGGCTCCTACAAAAACCTGATGAATCATGTTGGATAGCAGCGGACTACCATAAACTTAATCAAGTAGGAACCTCAATAGCAGTTATTGTGCCAGATGTGATTATCTTTACTAGAGAAGATTAACACAGGCTATCAAATGTGTATGCAGCTATTAATCTATTAATCTGGCTAATGCCTTCTTTCTTTAATGTCTTTTCCCCTTTATTTTTATTATTGACACTATTGCAGATGTCCCCATTCCTCCCCCAACTTTGCCCACTTCCACCCAGTCCCCAGTCCCCCTTTCCTCTGGCCATCCCCACACCGTTGTCTGTGTCTATGGGTTATACATATATAGCCTTTGGCTAATCCCTTCGCCTTTTTTCATCTAGTCCCCCCCTTCCCCTCTCACCCTAATACATTCTTTCCCATACACATCAGGAGGGAAGATCAGAAGCAGGTTGCATTCCTATGTGATGGACAACAATGTAAATTCATGATCTTGTCCCAGGCTATCAATTCTCCTGCTCTCTATCACACCATAGTGCCACAGTCACCGAGAACATCGAGACATTCTGCAGACCATGACATTTATCTACTATATTGATGACAGCATGATAATCACACCTGATGACATGATGACACAAGATGACCCATGGTCAACTTGTCTGAAAATATTAGATGGAGAATTCTAGAAATAAACAATTCATAAGTTTTAAATTGCATACCTTTCTGAGAAATGTGATGAAATCTCATGCCATCTTCTCTGTCCCACATGGAACGTAAATCATCCTTTGCCCAGTGTATCCACACTGTATGTACTCCCCACCTGTTAGTCACTCAGAGGCCTTTCCATTGTCAGCTCAGCCGCCGAGGTATGACAGCGCTTGTGTTTCAGTGACCCTTACCACAGCCTAATAGTGCCTCACAGTGCCCACACCATTCACCTCACACCACTCACATCATCACAAGAAGGGTGCATACAGTGCAATAAGACATTTTGAGAGAGAAAACATTTATATAACTTTTATTACAGTATATTGTTATAATTCTACTTTATTATAAGTTACAACTGTTAATCTCTTGCTGTGCCTAATTTATAAATTAAGCTTTATCAGAGGTATGTATATGAAAAAACATAGAATAGATCTACATCACACTATCCATTACTCTAGACATCCACTGGGGGGTCTTGGAACACATCCCCTGTGGGTAAGGGGGGATCTATTGTATTTCATATGGGTATATGTTGCCTAACCAACTACGTTGGACATTTCTTCAAGGAACCTACTTTTTCTATATTTTCCATAGTGTGTGTAGTGGTACAAGGCATATTGATCAAGTTCAAAAAAAAAATCCCAGTTAAACGGTTAACCAATAGAAACCTCGACAAGGTTCCCAAGTCATTACTTAAAGAAAATTTCATTCCATATGTTATAGAAGTGACTGTAAGTGAAAGTAGACTCTGTTAATTCAATCACATGATCATTCGTTATTATTTAGAGGCTACAGTGGGCTGGCACCCAAGACCTTTGACAGAGTTAACCTAAAAATATAAAATGGTCAAAGCAATAGAATGACCCTTGGGCATATAAGAAGTGCCTATACACTGTCAGTAGGTATTTGCAGCCTAACAAGAAAATAGTCTACCAAGAGAAGTGAAACCGTGGAGAACAGAAAAGGGAGAGCTGCAGACGTGATGTTGGCTGTTCCTACCCCGAGCCCTCAGACAGCTGAGAAGATACCCCACATCATGTTTTAAAACAAAGCAAAAAGAAAATTTTTACATGCACACATAAGCCCTAAAATGGAAGCTAGTGGAAATACACTATTCTGTCCAGTGACTGGTTAGCTCAGGTGGTGACGACACATTGCTAAGCAGCAACAAGTTCAGATTCGATTACCCAATTGCTATTAAGTGACTACTTTATTACAGGTATTCAGTTAAGTACTTTGTTTCCACAAAGAGATGTGTAAAACCAAGCCAAATAAAACATACACACTGATAGCTACAAAGGCAGTTTGTGATAAGTTCCTTGAAATTTTTAGTATAGTATAATGGGAAATTAAGACAAAGGATAAAATAGAAGTAGTATTTAATTTTGTGTTGAACTGGTAAAAGAACAGGAGAATTAGGTATTTTGCTCCTAAAGCAGCTCGTTGATTTTCAGCTATGCTCTAGTTGACGTATCAAGAGGAGGTAAGAATAAACCCACCACCACAAGTAGATCAACTGTTCAAAGGACAAATCCACTAGGACTTTTATGGTGTCATGACTTATATTTAAGTCTTTTATCCATCTTGAGTTTATTTTTGTGTATGGTATAAGTTGGTGGTCAAGTTTTATCTTTTTGTATGTAACTGTCCAGATCCCCTAACACCATTTGTTGAAGGGGCTATTTTTATTCCATTTTATGCTTCTGCCCCCTGTGTCAAATATTAATTAACCATAGAGACATGGGTTTATTTTTGGGCTCTCTATTCTGTTCCCTTGATCTATGTGTCTGTTCTTATGCCAGTACCGGACTGTTTTGATTACAGTGGCCTTGTAATATAGTTTGATGTCATTTATGTGATCCCTCCTGCCTTGTTCTTCTTTCTCAAACTTGCTGTGGCTATTCGGGGTCATTTATGGTACCATATAAATTTTTGAAATGTTTGCATTGTATCTGTGAAATATGTCACTGGTATTTTAGTAGGGATCACATTGAATCTATAAATTGCTTTGGGAAGTATGGACATTTTGATGATGTTAATTCTTCTAATCCAACCCCAGGAAGATAAACAATCCAATTAAAAAATGGGTAAAGGACCTGAACAGACACTTCTCCAAAGAGGACATACAGAGGGCCCAGAGATATATGAAAGAGAGCCATCAGAGAGATACAAATTAAAACCGCAATGAGATACCGCTTCACACAAGTCAGAATGGCCCTCATAAACACATCAAGAAATAAATGCTGATGAGGTGGAGAAAAGGGAACCCTAGTGCACTGTTGGTAGGAATGCAGACCGGTGCAGCCACTGTGGAAAACAGTATGTAATTTCCTCAAAAAACTAAAAATGGAACTGCCTTTTGACCCAGCAATTCCACTGCTGAGATTATACCCTAAGAATCCTGAAACACCAATTCAAAAGAACCTATGCACCCCAATGTTCAGAGCAGCACAATTTATAATAGCCAAGTGCTGGAAACAGCCTAAGTGCCCATCAGTAAATGAGTGAATCAAAAAACTGTGGTACATTTACACAATGGAATACTACGCAACAAACAGGAAGAAGGAACTCCTACCCTTCACTACAGCATGGATGGAACTGCAAAGCATTATGCTAAGTGAAATAAGCCAGGCAGTGAAAGACAGATACCATATGATCTCACCTATAAGTGGAGACTAATCAACAAAACAAAC
>PVJD01000617.1:374855-392850 GCA_004026545.1 Mormoops blainvillei | reverse complement strand
TTCCTTTCATTGGACTAGGTCTGCCTGATTGTGTGTGTGGGCGTATATGTGTATAATATTCTATACATATGTTATATATGTATGTAAGTCAGAAACAAACAGTTCAGTACTTTAAACTCATTAAAAAATTAATGTTTTCAATAACAGTGAAATCAGAACTGATTACCGAATACCTCTAGAGGCAGAGTGAAACCTGCATACACACTGTGGAAATCAAGGCCATTGTTTGCAATTGTTTATTCTAAAGGCACTAATGACTGTTTGATACAACATTCAGCTTCTGTCCTCAGACTAGAAACAGGTGACAAGAACCAAAACATGTTGGCAACCTTTTTTCCAAAGCATTAGAGTTCAGTTAGAATCATGCTTTTCAAACTGGCAAGTGTATTTTTATAGTTGAGAAGATAGTAGTATTTGCAAAGAATCAATTTAATGTACTTGCAAAGCAATGTTAATGACCAGTTTTCTACAAGAACAAACATATAGTTCTTTTAAAACACAAGCAAACACCGGCAACTTTCTAAAAAATCTTATCATCATAACTCCCATGTTTAATTAATTCAAATGTGTTTTGTGGATTTTTTTCACCACAAGCATAGTTCAACATTGTGTAAATATTATTCTTTTTTCACAAAAGAAGAGAATGGATCAATATAAATGACTTCTTATGAAGAATTATGTAATGATAAGAAATATATAAGTCCTTATAAATTTTCAAAATATAATATTTGCCAATACTTTTGTTAATGTTAAGACATAAATTATACACACTTCTTTTAGTATGATAGTTATATTTTATATTTATAGAATTTATACTAATATTTAAAATAGATTAGGAAAAACAGTAAATCCTGAGTTTTAAAAAAAAGTTCTTTTTAAAGAAGTTTTAGGTCATAGCCAAACTGAAGGGAGGGTATAGAGATTTCCCATGTATCCCTGCCTCTATTCATGTATAGTCTCCCCCATTACCAAAATCACTCACCGGAATGACACATTTGTTACTGAGGATTAACCTACCATGACACATCATAAGCGCCCAAAGTCCATGCACAGTTTATCTTAGGATTCACTTTTGGTGATGTGAATTCTATGGGTTTAGACAAATGTATGACATGTATTCAACATTATAGTATCATATAGAGTATTTTCATTGTCCTAAAATTCCTAGGTGCTTTACCTATTCTATTCTTCCAAGTCCACAATCCCTGGAAATCACTGATCTTTTCACTCTGTCCATGGTTTGGTATTTTCTAAAATGCCATATAGTTGGAATCATATGGTACGCACTGTTTCCCACCTGGTTGCTTTCACCCAATGATACGTAGGTAAGGGTCCTCCATGTCTTGTCATGGTTTAATCGCTCATTTCTTCTTAGTGCTCAATAATATTCTGTAGTTTGGATATACCACAGCTTATCATTTCCCCACTAAAGGATATCTTAGTTGCTTCTGAGTTTTGACAACTATGAATAAAATTGCTATAAATATCCTTATGAAGGTTTTAGTGTGACCATAAGCTTTCAACAATCCATGCATTTTAAACCAACTTGGCAAAATAATTTATTGTCACCAGAATGAACAGCCATTTTCAACATTTATTAGTTTCCATAATTTACAAAGTTGTGTCAAGGACAATGGAAGGACCAAGAGAAAATGTGAAGGAAATGTAGACATGATAAAATCATCATACCTTATAGAATATATGAAACAACTTGTTTCTTTCAAAGAATAGGTGTCATGCTAGAACTCTTTTTACCATTAATGTGAGCTTAACATGTCCTATTAACTGAATTTGATTTGTTCTCTTTTCAATTTTCCAAGTCCCTGAAAGTATATGTGTATATAACTATAATGGGGTGCAGGGCATAACCCCCACAATCCTTGATTGGTGGGAGCAGGGAGTGAATGGTACAGCATTTAACATATACTGCATAACAATGCAAGTTAATAGCCATGCCTTCCGGGAGGGGAGAGGGCTGCCACTCAGGGTGAATTGTGTATACTGAGAATGTTCAGGGACTCTGACATAGGGAGTCCCTGATACAGCACCTGAGTGAGAGGCAGGGGCAGGTGCCTAACTCAGATGCACATGCATCGCTGGGACTTTTGCCCTGAGTAAGGGTGGTAGCCCAAAGATTTGGTAAAAGACTCTGGGAAACTGGCAAAAACGACAGACATTAACACACTAGGGGAAGGTCTGGATATGAGGTCACACGGGAAGTTCTGCGCCGAGCATTTCAATTATGACAGGTTAAAAGCTGAAGAGAAAGCCACGAGGTCTGGAGGGAGAGACGAGGTCTGAAGTCCGGAGATCAGTGAATCACCAGAGATTCAAGTCTGCCTGGAGGAGACAGCGGCTGAGCTGGTGGTGCTGCAGGAGACCTGCCTAGCCACCCGGGTTTGTGAGAGGCGCTTGGAGCTCAGCTGTGACTGGGAACGCTGATCTGCAGGCTTCTGCTTCTCTGAAGGGTGGGATCCCTGACTGGCATATTCTGAAACTGGCCTGGTTTGGCAAAGGGAGGCAGAACTCTTTGTTTGGGGGTGGTTTTAAAGGGAGTGGGACTTAACAGCAGAAGTCTGCCATTATTCTAAATTGGTATAACCTATAAACAAATAACTGCTTTCCTTTTTTACCAAATTCTTGCATTGGCAATCACACTCCTTGGCAGTGAACAATCGAACCCCACAGCTGTTCCAGAATAGCACTGATGGGGTTCAGTAACATAACAAATATATGTTTAGTGGATTATCATGTTGATAACAACGAGGGGGAGCTTGTCACAGTCCAATATAGCCTTGCATTAGTTTTCTCTCCTGCATAAATAATCCGTACAACTTGGCAGCTTCAAACAACATGTGCTATTTTATACTTTCTGAAGGTCTGGAGTCCAGGCACAGTTTTTAGTTGTTTTTACTGTTTACTGTTTCACAATTCTGCAGAGCATCGACCAGAGCTGGGTTGTGCTCTAGAGGTTGGACTAGGGATCCAGCAATTATGAGTTTGGAGAATATTTATTTATATATATATAAATATATACATATAAAAAATATATATATGCACACAGACACATATATGTATACGTACACATAGATATATCTACAAAAAACCTAGAATTTATTTATAGAAAATTGTGTATTTCTTACCTGTTTAAACTTCAGTCACCTTCAAAGTGCTCTCTATTTGATGCAATGCACCTATTGAGATATTTATTTCTTCCACTGCTCAGAACAGTTTTTGAACTTGTCAATTTTGATGCCTTTCAGTGTTTCCACAATTTTTTGTTTTACTTCTTCCACATCAGCAAAATGTTTCCCTTTGAAGACTTTTCACACCCTGGGAAACAAAAAAAAAAGTCACTCTGGGCAAGGTCAAGTGAATGGGGAAGATAGGGCACAGAGGTCATACTGTTTCTGGTCAAAAACTGCTGAACACTCAGTGCCTTGTGGGCAGGTGCACTCAAATTACCCATCATGAAATGGACAAATGTGTTGAAAGAGTTTTAAAAAAAAATTCACTGAAGCAGAACACAACCTCTCATATCAGTGCCAGCTGGTGCACTGATACAGTTAGGTTCTTTGAACACTCACTTAGTAGATGAAGCCTGTATTACAGGAAGCCCGCATTCCTGAAGAAAATCCCAATATTGGGGATGCCCCCCATACACACACACACACACACACACACACACACACACACACACATACTTACATATATACATACATATATGGATATATACACCTATATGTATATGTATATACTTATATGTATATGTATGTGTATATATACAAATAAAATGAAAACAGGACATTGAAGAACTATAAGCACTGCTATGTTTATTGCAGCATTATTCATAATAGCTGATAGGTAAACAATTTTAGTGTCCATTTACAGATGAATGGATCAGAAGTTGTGGTACATATATATGATGGAATATTATTCAGCATGAGAATGAAGGAAATTCGTCAATTTGTGACAACATGGATGGACCCTGAGGACGTTATGCTAAGTGAGATAAGTCAGACAGAGAATGACCAATGATCTCACTTACATTGTGGCATCTAAAAAAAGTAAAATATTAAGGGTAAAAACTTGCAATGATATTAAATAAGTCCTAGAGATCTAATGCACAGTATGAAGAATATAAACAACAATGTTGTATTATAGTTATCAAAAATGCTAAGAAACTAGATCTTAACTATTTTAACCACAAAAATGTTATGGTAATTTTGTGACATGGTGGAGATGCTAACTATCTCTACAATGGCAATCATTACAACATATAATTGTGTCAAATAATTAGCTTGTGCACCTTAAATTTACACAATGTTATAACTCAGACATATTTCAATGGAGGGTGGACCACAGAGGCAGTTACTTCCCTGCCCATGTGGTCATTGGTTTCATTCAGTTCCTTGTATGGGGAGGATTGCTGGCTTCTCGCTTCTTAAAAGCCAGATAGGACAGGGACAGTCTTTAGACTGAGTCTGCTAGCAATGCAGGCTGACATAACATAATGTTACAATGGGAATGAAATCCTGTTACCTTTGTGATATTTTACTTTTAGAAACAAGCCACAAGTCCTGTCCATACTCAAGGAAATAACATGATATAAACGTGTGAACCCAGCAGTGGGAGGCACCTTAAAGTCTGCCTGTCCAACCCTTCTCCTTCCTCATTTGCCTCCAAGTCAGATGCTAACTTAGCCAAACACTGGCGGAAAATTGCAGATATGGAAAGAAAGGCCAGCATTGAATTTCTACCTTCTAGAACAACATTCCCCATTCTAAATAACATTTAGACAGTTTCTTATTTCAAACGTAAGAATTTAATTATTCATTGACAAAGAATGGAAGAAAAGTCATATGGTGAATGAAAGGCTATCTTTGGGTGAGCAATCATACAAATGCAGTTAGAAAAATAAAATTTTATTCAAATAGACTAAAGTTCAAACACAATCAAGTTTACTTGCACATGTGGAAGACTTTAAAAAGTAAAGTGAAATGTTATTGTAAGTTGTTCAGGGTTTTTATTACTAACTAGCCTTTAAACATGCCCAATCGATTTTAACTTTCTTAACTCATAATGTTATTTCCTTTTATTGTAAAAATATGACATATGTATTAGCCATGCAACTGGATGTGAAGAATAAATTTTAATAAATAACTATGAGGATGGCATTACATATTTTGGTATAAGAAACTTAAATCAACCTCTTCCATAATTCTAAAATTGGACTCAGGTAAGGCCTTTCTTTAAGTTTCAAGTAGAGTTATTGTTTTAATTTATATAAAATAATTTACCTTCCATTTTTAATATAAAGTTCACAGCTTGTGTTATATGTGAAATTAGTTGCTGAATGAAACATCTGCCTGGCTAAGATCATCTATTTCATCTCCTGATTTCATTAACTTAGAAATTTGTTTAAATAATTAAATATAAATCCCTTCCTTAAAAAACATATAAAACCTTGTTTTCTTTTATGTATCCTAATCTACTGCTTCCAAATAAAATATTTTTTAAAAAATAAGGAAATATTAGTTTGAAAAAAGACAATTGGATTCACTCATTTTTATAACTCATGCAAATAATT
This sequence comes from Mormoops blainvillei, assembly GCA_004026545.1. Lineage (NCBI taxonomy): Eukaryota > Metazoa > Chordata > Mammalia > Chiroptera > Mormoopidae > Mormoops > Mormoops blainvillei. The sequence goes on along the minus strand of PVJD01000617.1, from coordinate 387,260 downwards.
AATAAATAAAATACACAACTTGTTTGAGTAGACCAACACTGTATATAAGACTAACTTTGGCTTCTGATATCCGGTTCCCCTGTGAGATGTCCCTCACTGACTTCTTATCTTATTTTCTACTTCTCCTTTTCCTTCTCTATCTTTTTTCTCTTTTATTTAAGGGGCCTTATTGCTTCCCAGTTCATACTGCTTATATTTCTTTGAGTGCTTTCCTTAATTTGTTTATGACTACTAATATCCTCTTACCAGCTAATGTTTCTCTTTTACTAATCAATCCCAGGCCATGTTTTACATTGGTTGGTGGTTTTGAAATGTTGGCACTGAATCAGTAAGGAAACCATAGTTCTGGGTAAAATATTTCTCATATAGAGTCAGTGAGGGAGAGTTTAACATGAAAACTTGGTGTAAAGAAAGAAAATAGTTCTTGAAGAGCACTACGTAAGGTATTTAATAGTTGCTAACGCTATTTATTAATCAATCTTTTAAAATATAAAATATTATGTTAACAGTCCTGATTATACACTGATACGGATGTGTTAGGTAGGATAGGTAGTGAAGTAAGGCAGGGAGGAGGGGGGAGACATGTCTCACCCGTTGACTCAGCAGTCCTGAGCCCGAGCCGGTAGGATTGCCCGGTGTTCGGAACATCTCAAGCACGGATAGCACAGGAGGAGGGGAGCCCGTGAGACTCTGTGCTGGGAGAGGTAGCCTCTGTAACAATATCACTAAGACAAACAGCCTCTACTGAGAAGGAAAACCTTGGTAACTGTATGTTATTCCCAAGGATAAGAAGGGGAAAAAGGAGGGGGGACCTCAAACCTGACGAAAGTATATAACCCCCGAACTGCAATAGTCAGCACACTTGGACTAGCCAGGCGCCCCCTTTAGCCTTGGCTCAAGTGTGTAGAACAAACTTCCTAACAACTTTATTTCCTCTACATATGGGGCATTCAGACTAGCCAGGTGCCTGCTGGCAGCTTTGCACTTGTACGTGTTTCATAAATAAACTTGCTTTCTCATTTCTACTATACGTGTTTGTCTCTCGCTTGAATCCTCTTTTGAGCGAAGCAAGAATGGAGGAACAAGCTTAGGGTGGGGGGTCCTGGCTTGAGTTTCTGCAGGGTAACAGTTGCAAGTAACAGTTGCAAGGAAATCAGATAAATGGGACTAATGAGCCATCATACCAAAAAATCATAAATAATTTACAAAAATATTGGGTTTGTGCTCTTTTTTCCTTTAATCTGTACAATAGCCAAGTGGGGAAAATAATAGATATTTGATTAGCAGTAAGAAATAATACATTAATACCGCAAGGCAAAACCTAAACAAAGATGAATTGGTGAATATAATTTAGTAAAGGACAAATTAGTCTATTTAACACCATCTATGAAGCTAATTCTTGAAACTCAAATGTTCAAGCATGCTAGAGAGACACAGTTCTGTCTCCAGGTCAGAAGCTGAGTCCCCTGCTCCGTATAGCACCATAGTTGCAAGGGTAGAATATCTTAACCTTGGAGCCGCCGGGAGCAGACCCTGGCGATTGTGTTCTTATTGGCTTGTATAAAGAAACAGGAAAGAAAAACGGCTTACTCAGCACCTTTTAAGGCCCATTAAAGAAAGTTGGATAGTTAGTACCTGAGTCATTAGAAGAGCAATCCTTTTTCTCCCCCAAAGGAGACAGTGAGAGAGTAGAAAGAGGCTCTTATTCTCGGCCCCCCCAAGTTAGGAAGATGAAAAGAAGTTTAAGCAGAATTATTTCTCCTTTGTCAGAGGCTGAAATATGCAGTTAAGGCAGAAACTATTGCTTTTCCTAAAATGACAAACAGGTATTTTCCACCATTCTGGTCCAAGGAAGTGAAAGCAATGCACTTTGGTGCTACTTTTGCAGACATACTAGTCTAAATCAGAAATGACATATTTAGACGTCAGTGACTCTAAAACAAAATGAATTTTGCACATTAAGTTCTCCTTGTTTTTCAGCCTTCTTTACTAAACACAGCTCTCATCATGTCTGGACCAAATTTATTTACATTATGTCACAAGGCAAGAAAATAATCTGTATGGTGATGGCTTCCCATGATATATTTGTATGCCCTAACCATCGATAGAAAGAGATGCAAAAGTAGATACAAAAGAGAGCAGGGGATCATGTTTTAAACAATTGAAAATCTCTATGTTGATTATTATGAGTTTTGTTGAATAATAATAATAATTATTGTTGTTGTTGTTATTATTATTATTTTGCTTCATGGTGCTCAATATACATGGTTCTTACCTCCATTTTCACATCCCCCATGTATTAGATAAGATAACCTCAGTGACAGACCCACAATTCCAACAGGCTAAAATTAAAGATACTATAATTGGGATTGTTCTATATACTACTGCAAATTTTCACCATAAATGCTTTCAATAAATATATTGAGGTGACTCTTGATTATTACTCTAATCACTTTTAAAAACCTGAATTTTGAAATATGGAATGTATGTTTGTGGAATCTGATGCAATATACAAAGTTTACAACTGCTGAATCACTTAATTTGACTTGTAGAGCATGTTTGTGGTTCTGATGAAAAATTTTAAGAAAATGTAGAACAACAAAAAGAGTCTAAATGCATTTTTTAAGTTCCTATAATTATTAGTTTTTGGAACAAATATTGTATATTACATAAAGAAAATTGTGTTTTAAGTTTTGAAAATTGTCATTAATATTTCAATTCATCCAAGAATATAAGGAAAAGAGTTTTATAAGAGATACATTTCTCTTAAAATTTTGTCTAAGAAAGTTATTAAAAACATTTTTTAGTGTGTTTTCTTTCCCCCAATGGGCAAGTAAAAAGATGTTTACCTATTTGTAAAACTTTTCATTGAGGGGAAAAACTCATTAAATAATTAACACTTTCAAGTACAGTAAAATTAAGGGTAATTACCAATACTTTGCTCAGTGAAACTCAAGCCTTTACTCTGTGAATCAAGGTCATCGCAATATTTGCTTATTCTACAGGCACTAATGATTATTTTGTATATCATTCAGCTTCTGCCGTCAGACTAGAACGTGATTACAAAAGACAACGAGAGAATCACTTTTACACTATATTGTGACTGTATCAACACACACCTAAGCAATCCAATAATTTAAAAGAAAGATATTTGTCAATCTATTGCCTTCATCTTCTATAACCATAAAGAACTGATTATCAGTTATAGTGCTTCTAGAACTTATTGAAAATGCTGCTGTGGTTCATAGGTCAGATGTCCTGAAAAGGGATTCTCTGAAGGAAAAGTTCTGATTTTATGAGATTACTTTCTCTGATAATATTTTTATGAGGACGCTTATCCCTAATACAATTGTTCTGATTGAAATTGTAGAAACCTAAAAATAGCAACTGTGTCTTTCTCTTTATGAAAGCTAACAATAAAATAGCTATGTTTTCACTTAGAAAAATATAAAAGGATTTTTGTTGTTATATAGACCAACATATAAAATAGAAGGATAAAAAGAAATCAAATATAAATAATTATATGCCTCAAATGACACAGTGCCATTAGTAAGAAAAAATTGAGACTCGACAGAGGTCTTAAAATTTTAGTGGGGTTGGGGAGGCAAAGCTCTTGAAAGGCCACTCCACATCCAACCACTGATCCACTTTGAGTTTGTGGTAATTAGCCCAGACAAAGTACCACTTCCTTTCTTAACACATGAACTTCATTGAGTTATAGTGCTCTCTTATGTGACTCACCTTTAACTGAGTCCTTTATTGACTATTTAAATTACATGATTTCAGACATAATAAATGACAAGGTGAATAATTACCATACAGATTAATTATTTTAAAGAATTTTTCTAATAAACTTGAGACCACCTGAAAATAATACATCAATAAGACATTTTGTCATGCCCTCATATTCCACATTCTCAAAGAGCTAGTACAGTACCCTCTCCCCAAATTTAGGAGTTCCTTCTTCCTTTGGAGATTCTACTTTTCAAGGGGATGTTACACTGTTTCCACCTCCTAAAAACTAGCACATAGCCCTAGCTAACTACTGGAGATGAGAAGATAAGTGAGTGAGATTAAAATGGGCATGGGTGTGTGTGTCTGCGCATGTACGCACACATGCTCAAGGAAGTATTTCAAAGAAGTGTCATATCAGAATGAAAATCTGTGCTGGGGGTGGTAGAGAATAAATCTGAAGCTGTGGAAAAAGTATATAGAAGACAAACGAGAAGTACTCACAGAGTAAAGAATAACACAAGCCTGTTGTAACAGACTAAATAGCTTATGATTCCTTTTATATGACATGTTCAGGAAAAGCTATAGAAACACAAGAAAAACTAATGGTTTTCTGGAGCCAGGAGTCGGGGAGAATACGGGTTAACAGTAAATGGAACCTGAATCATGCAATGAAAATGTTCTAAAACTAATTTCTTGTAATTATCACAAAACTTCATAAACTTATTAAATGTCATTGAGTTGTATAGTTGATATTTGTTATCTATAGGAAATATAAAATGTATCAAAAGAGTAATTAAAAAAGGAGAAATGAAGTTATGAGCAAATGAAGATAGCACAGGTGTGAAGAAAGGAGAATATTGATCTCACATTCAGATAACTTTTATCCAATAAAAAGGTCCAAAAAGTGACAAACAATTAATAAAATAATAAAAGAATAAAACGATGCTGAAAGTAAACTTGCGAATATAAATTGAAGGGATCACTGAATAGCTGAGAAATAAATGAAAAGGAAAAGAAAAAAGGTCTATTTATATGCAGACAGAAAAGAGAAGTCAAATGTAAGGCATGAACGGCAAGATTGGACCAAAACTGGGCTTAATTTTTCTTCTGGTATTAAGAAAGCAATGAATTTGTTTTGAAATAATAATGTATTATTCAAAAATACTGTATCGAATAACTTTCCATATTTGAAAACATTAGCCCCTTTTAACATGTAAAGCTTCAGAAAATACTACCTGTATGTTTAATATTTTTAGAAAAAGTAAACTTATTCTAATTCACCAGAGATACACAAACATTCAAATTTATGAATGGAGAATAATTTTACAGGGATTTTCAAGTTTTCTGTCAATTACTTTAGAACCAAACTCAGAGGTTATTTGTTAGATAGATTCTGTCACACAAAGTTGAACATCCATTCTCTACTTCCCTTAACATTCTTTCTTATGTAGTCATTTATGTTTAGTTTCTAGGTACTTATTTCCTCCTCCAGATTTGTCAACCTAGTGTTTTATTAAATATTTGCTATATTTCATTAATACTTAGAAAAATGATTACCATTCTTTTCTAAATTACAAAAAACAAATTATTTTTATAGTTGCCGATGATATAAGAATCACTAAACAAAATAGCTTTTAATCTCTTTTAACATAAATATATTGTATTAAAATGACATTTATTGTGTGTGAAAAGAACTTGAATCACAATTCCTTGCCCCTTTACAAAATATAAAATTACTTTTTTAAAAGTAAGTTGGAAAGACCAATAAATTTATCAAAGATTAATATTACATGTCTTCAAGCCATTCATGGCATAAATTTTAGTCTAATATTGATAATAGTTTTTCATGAATTTAAGAAAATTATACTATGAACTCTGTTCTGGGCAAATATGGATAAATAAGCCTGTAAGGAAGTACATTAAAATGTTACAAGTAACTATGTATACATATTAGAGTTATAGGTATCCAAATATAATATAGTTTTATTATCTCGAATTGCCTACAATTATGGTTGTCAAGCTTAGCAGACAAAAATAAACTATATTGGCTTAAATTTGTATTATAAAAATGAATATTTTATTATAAATATATCCTGAGTATTGCAAAGTTTATACTTAAACTAATATTAAATTTGAAATTCAGAACACAACAATAATTTTTAGTGTATGTCCCATGTAATATTTGAAACATACTTATAATAATAAAAACATCCATTGTTTATTTCAAATGCAAATTTAACTCAGTGCTCTTGTATCATCTGGTAACTCTATCCCTCCTGAGAAAATGTGCTTCTTTTCTTTTTTGTCTTAAATGCTTTATTTTTTTAACTTTTTAAAGTTGAATTTATTGGAGTGACATTGGTTCACAAAATCATACTGGTTTCGAGTGTACAACTTAACAAAACATCATCTTCACACTGCATCGTGTGCCCATCACCCCAAAGTCTCTTTCCACCCCCATTTCTCCCCCTTTGCCCACCTCTACCTCCACCCTGTCCCCCTTTCCTCACCCTGTTATATGTATCTGTGTGTAATATATACTTAATCCCTTTGCCTTTCTTCATGCAGTCCCCCAACTCCTTGCCGCTTTCACAGTTCTCAGTCTGTTCCATGCATCTGCCCCTCCATTTCTATTTTGTTCTTCAGTTTATTTTGTTCATTAGATTCCACATATAAGTGATTCTTTTATTTAGAAAAATGCCATTTAATATAATATACTTAGGTTATTGGATTTGGAAGAAAATGAACAACTGTGGTACTGTTATTTCCCCCTGAGTTTCCATGTTATAAATGATGTGTATGCTATCCATTTTGTAATAAAAATGCCTTTAGAAATAAGAGCTATAAAAAGGATTCCTAAGAAAATTAGAATATATAGAAAACACTATTATACCGGAAGCTAATGGTAGATAACCAGACACTGACCCACAGTTGATGAGAAAGTAACAACTATCACCTTCCAATTAATTTTTTCTCTAAATCTTTCAATCTGACCTTCAACTAAGTGATAATTTTCTGTTTGGATATATAATTCCAGGAACAATAATAAGAAAACCCAAATTTATTATTCTATAATCATAAGATACTTAAGTACACATACATAGTCATTGTACCCAAACATTTTTATGAAATATCTTAAAAATTGATTTCCATGCCTTTTCACCCCAGAAAGTGTAGATATCTAGGTGGTGATAGAAACGACATCTTAGATTTAGTTCTTTCTCCTTTTCTTTGCCTGACTTAACAGCTGGATTAGAAAAGCCCGCCTGACACCCCGGGAGGGGGCAATGAATTTCCTGAGCATCACAGGTATACGGGCCAGCTTCCCAGGGGCGGAAAGACCAGCAATCACGATACAGCTAAAAACATTCTATAAGGAGATTGCTGTTAAGAAACCCATTAAGTCTTGACAGCGTGGCTGCTGTGCCAAGGTGATTCAAATTCTTGTACTCAAAAGACTTTCTTCTTCTTAAGTAAACCAGGGGACTTCTGATTATTTCCATCCAACAACTAGAGTGCAATGGCTCAAATCTACCAGCATCTCCAACATAGTGAATGCCACAAATACTGGTGAAGACAATGCTACAAATGCAGAGAGATCTCAGTAATAAAATGAAATAAAGACCACACCAATTCTCCAGAATTATGAAGTGGTCAAGGCATACAGTATAATAGTTTTAAACAAAAATGGAACAAAAATTTCCAATTAATAAACACAGCTATAGTTCATTTTAGAACTTATTAGCTACTAGAACTAAAATCTTTTGTTTTTTAAAAAGGTTAGATAAATTAACATGTATTCACAAACATGAGGTAAAAATTAATTTTCTCTTTTTCTTGTCAAGGTGTTTTTAATTTTATAATTAAGAATACTTTAAATTCAGATAATAAAAGGTATCTGATTTTTCAACTAAGAAAAATGTTCCATAACAGATAGAGTGCCCTTCGTCAACATATTAAAAAGTGGGCATATTGCTCACTTCCAGTTTAGGAAGCTAACTGGGAACTTTTACTTCACTATTATGGAATTTTGCAAACAGTGCCTGGCTACATCAGAAGGAATGGATAACAGAAATAACTCATAAAGCAGGTTAGGAAAAGTATATATGGTTATGATTTCATTTTAGTTTCACTCTTTAAAAAATGAAAAGAAGTTAAATTAAGATATAATTTTGTCAAGAGGGTATTGTGCTAAATACAGAGTCAAAAATCTTGTTTTATTTTCAAGGATTTTTGAATTAGGATCTGGAAAAAGCTCCAAACCCCTGTGTTTTCATTAAATGAGACTGCATGTTCATTCTCTATTGTTATTCACAAAAGAATATATCATGAATAATTATATTTATTATAAGGTTTAAGTTGCATTATTGTTCCTCTTATAGATTCATTCATTTAAATGACATATTGTCCTCAATTACAAAAGTCATGAAACAACAATTTTACATGAAAGGAGTTTATTAATTCTTTATCAGAAAAGTTATGCCAGAGAAGACCTATACATGACAACTAAATGTGCAAGAGACCGTTTTTACCTGCTAACATTTTCATGGGTGATTTTAATTGTAAACAAAAAAGGAAAGATTGCCTAATATGAGAAGGTATCTGTCCAAAAAAAACTTTGCTTTGACACAAGTCTGCCAAAAGGCAGACCCTTGTTTGTATATATCTCGTAACTACGCTGTATATAATACTGATACAAAAGTTACCACTGAAAACTGTTGTCCTTCCTCTCAACAAGTACCTACTTAATACCCACTACAAATATATGCTTAGTTCAGAGTTTGGGAAGGACAGAGGCAGTTGTTTCAAATTGCTGTTTGATCTGAAGGAGGTAATAATTTAACGGTCACGCTTAAATAAAAAGAGTCATTCATATTCCACTGCGGTATTCTTACACTCTTTCTTTCCCCAGAATTCACTGGAAATGCCAGAAAAGAACTTAAATTTTGAGTCTTGACACAATAATGTGTCTGTCTCTTGTAAACGGAAGTCTTCTCCAATGTTCCATAACAGATAGAGCGCCCTTCATCAACATATTAAAAAGTGGGCATATTGCCCACTTCCAGTTTAGGAAGCTAACTGGGAACTTTTACTTCACTATTATGGAACTTTGCAAACAGTGCCTGGCTACAACAGAATGGATAGTGTCTTTCCACAGGAAGCAGAATTGATAAAGACTACAAAAAAGGAAAATGGCAAAGTATTGTAGGTTCCTAAATGAAAATTGATTTCCACCATTGACCATGGAACGAGCTCATCTGTAACATCGTATTTAGAAGGAAATCTAATTGTTTCTTTTTACGGTAGGGTTTGAACTTGGAAGGGAAGTATAAGAGGAAAATCAATCCTCTGTTATCACAAGTAGCTTGGTCACAGCATACTGAAATAAGAAAATACAATTATTTAAAAGGTCCTTGTAACCACTTAATGGATTGCCTCAAAAACCAAGCTGCATTCTTCAGAAACATAAGTGTTCAATTTTTAATTCTTTCTTTTTTCATGTATGTACCTACTATTAGAGGCACCCCTAATTCCTTTAGTCACATAGTAAGTGAAACACAAAAAGAAAATGGATTTGTACAAATTCAGTAGTAAAAGAGGAGAGATTGTGCAAATCATGAGCCATACTGATGATTTATTTCTCTCTGTAATGAGCAGCATGTTATTTTATTCACTTAGTACTTAAACATAATGGAGTTACAGGACTGACCACGATACACAAGTCCCTGGTTTCATGAAGCTTACATTGTATTTTATATGTGAGTGAGGGGAAGAGTCAGATAAATAAGAAAGTAAAAAAAATATATGATGAAAATTATTTCTAATAGAGGTTAAGTAGGAAGGTCTAACCTTGAAGCAGAACATCTCTGCCAAAGAGAATAGCAGAAAACTGAATCTTGATTTCCGTGGCCGGGGACATAAAGAAGAGGCTCCAGCATGGCTGGATCTGATTAAGCTAGAATAGTGTCGTGAATTCATATGGAAGGCGTAGGCAGTAGCCATGCCATACATGATCATGGAGACCCTGGTCAGCAGCTTACACCTCACTGAGATTAAATTTAGAAAGATTTGGGGGATGGTAGGCAAATAATATTTGATTTACACTGTTTAAAAGCTCATACTAGCTGATGTAGGAGGAATAATCAGGACTTTCCTCTAGTCCAGGGGAGTAATATTTGTGTCTTGGGCTGTTGTGATAAAAGTGTTTGCTACAAAGCTATTGTGGTTTTGTTAAAAGGTTTGTTTTTTTAAGAAAAAATAAAGTTAGCCATTTTTTAATTGGGCTGTGGCGGCAGCATTTAAAAAAATTGCTGAATGTGACTTAATGAAAAAAATAAATGGAAAATAGAGAGGGCTGTAAATATATCCTCAGAAGGAAATACACCATATGGAAGCCAATACACAAAATAAGCCACCGAGCCTTCCAAAAAAACTTGCAGTCCTTTCCACATGTATGAATACTAAGTTGCCATACGTTCAAGTCATTTTAATTACGGAGGGATAGAGCAAAGAGGATTAAAAGAGAGAGAATTCATGGATAAGGGCAACAGTGTGGTGATTGTAGAGGAAGGGGGGTGGTGGAGGTGGAAGAGGGTATGGGGGGATAAATAGTGATGGGAAAAATACAATAAAATAAACAAATAAATTTAAAATGTTTTTTCTTAAATTGTTACTTTCCAGTGAATAAACATCTCATATCATTAAAAAAAGTTCTTTTAATTATAATAAAAACTATCAAGTATACTTGTTTCTTCTGTCAAGTTCCTCCCTCATAACTTATTCAGGCAGAGTTCAGTTGTACCTTGACCTTGCTGGCAATAATTCACAACTATCACTGCCACAATCTCACCTGGCACAGCAGCAAGAGCTTTGACATCAAAGCAGATGGTTCGAGTCCCAATGCTGACTTCAGGGCCTTAGCAAGTTCTTAACATTTCCAGGTCTTCACATTTAACTTCTATAATAATTACTTAATTATTATATTAGAAGAATTATGTAATCTTTCAGTGCCTTGGCCCAAATCAGTATTATTGCTTCCCAATTTGCCATTTCTCCCAGAAGCCCTGAATTTGTTGCCACCATAAAGAAATAAATGTTAATTTTATTTTTAAAAATATTTTATTTATTTACTTTTTAGACAGAGAGGAGGGGGGCGAGAGAGAGAAACATCAATGTATGGTTGCCTCTTGAGCGCCCCCTATTGGGAATGTGGCCCACAACCCAGGCATGTGTCCTGACTGGGAATTGAACCGGCAACCCTTTGGTTCGCAGGCTGGCACTCAATCCACTGAGCCACACCAGCCAGCGCTAAATATTAATTTAATTTCTCTCCTTACAAATTCTACAGTTGTATTACCCTAAATAGCTGGTAATGCTAATGAAACACCAAATCTCTTGGATGATATTTCCAAAAGAAAATAATTTGTGTAATATATTTACAGGATTCAGAATAAATAATATGTGAAATATATTTATAGGATTCAGAGCAACCAATCTATAGTTATGACTTTTGTATTCTCATTTTCAAATTATAGTAAGTAATTATAAAAAGAAAACAAGAGAAAATGTCACAAATCACAAAATAATCTAAGTAATCACACATTTCAAAAGTTAAGGAACTTTCTTTCTGTACAGTTAATGATATTTTCCTGGTCACAATAGGCTAATGAATAGTTGAACTGGACATCAGAAACAACTAGGAGATGAAGTATTGGAATTCAAAAGTATTGGCAATAGCACTGAGGATTTGCTATCAGTTTCAGATGTAGTAATGATTTTTATGTAGACCACATATATATGTAAGGATATAACATTTATGTATGTGAAAAGATATGTTTTTTTGTGTGTGTTTCCTGGGTCAAGAAAAGCACTATGATTTGTTTAAACATTTTTCATAAATATTTTTTGCTTTTACAATAGCCTTAAGAGGTATTACAGTACATAACTATTTCAGAAGGACATTTTATATCTGAAAAAATACATTTATAGTTTGAGTTACATATAATTTGTATATTCTGTTGTGGGCACCAAAATATTGTAAATAGAATATTATTGGATAGAAGTTATTGAGAATAATAAATTTAAAGAGGACACAGAGCTAAATAAAATTCCTTTAAATCCAGCTTGTCTTTAACTGAAATCTCGATATTAAATATTATCCTCATTTTTTGAGTAAGAAAACTAAGAGATCTGTTGAGTTCATGAAAGTGCTGTCAACAAAGTTAACAAAATCTAATCAGCTACTCTAGTTTTATCTCACCCATTGTTAACACAAATATTCATATACACACACACATTTCATATATATATATATATATATATATACACACATATATATAATCCTGTTAAAAATTACCAAAGAAGAATAGAACTGAGAATATTTATTGAATAATCACTATGCCAAATGCAGTGCTAGTTGTTTATATCTATGTTATATTTTTAATCCTGACAAATCCTCCTCAAGGTATGATTAAAACAATTTGCCAGAGGGTGAACTAAAGTTGAGGAAGATTAAGTAACATGTCCATGTCTTGCAATTAATAATTTTCAGAGTTTACATTTTTATATTTGGTCACACCTAGTATCTTCTTGAGACCACTTAACCCATAGCAATAGCTAAAAAGTTGAAAGAAAGAAAGAAAAAGAAAAAGAAATGAAAGAAATGAAAGA